>AGDA01015984.1:0-14175 GCA_000281935.1 Mengenilla moldrzyki | reverse complement strand
AATGATAAAAGATTTTATAAGTTATTATAAAAATATCAATAAAAGATGAAGTAATACCTCAAAAGATGTTGTGAAACAGTTTTGAAAATCTCTAAAACAATTTTATAAAAAAGACTGAAAACAACATGGTTTTAAATTAGCATATGAGATGTGTTACACAACATTGTTAAAAAACTTTTTCTAAATATTAAACATTTTCGATATTCTAAAATAAATTGAAAATAAAAAAAACGTATAGATAAGACACAAAAATAATATTTCAAATATGCCTTAAAAAAACTTTAAAATTTGCTTAGCAAAATGTTTTAAAAAACATTAATATAGTACTTCAGTAATGTTGCAAAACAGTGTTAAAAAAGTTTTAAAACAACGTTATAAAAAAGATTGAAACATCAAAATAACATATGAGACGTGTTAAGCAACATTATTAAAAAACTTTTCTTAAATCTTAACATGTATTTAAAATATGTTGGCACCCATTTAATTAAAATTTTAATTATTTTGTATTTTACAAAAACCAAATCAAATACGTTACTGTAAAATTCACAATAACGTTACTAATAGTAATTAGATATAACTCAAACTCGATATTGTTATTTTAATACAGTACTTTTAATGCCAACCAACAGACTTGTAAAAACGTAAATAACTAAATATTTATAAAGTATCAAATGATAAAATTTTAAGCAGTTTTTAAATTAAGAATTGACAATAAGAACTTTTAAAAAATTTATACATTTTCTTTGAAAGTTCTTAATAATTTACACCGAATATTTTTTTTAAAAGTTTCGAAAAGTTTCCTATTATGTAATTTCTCATGAATTAATCATGAATTTAGAATCGCTTTTTTACGAACATATTTTAGAAAGAACACAAATGATGAATTTTGTAACTGTTTTTCGTGTTTTATTGGACATTTGAATGAAGTTTATAAATTTTTTATAAAATTTTAAAATATGTTCATCACGATATACGAGTTATATTCTAATTTTAGCAAACGCAATCGATTTTTCTCCATATGTCAAAAATGGCGAATACTTAAGAAACAAATCGGGTATACAAAATTAACTGTATTGAATAAAGGTTCCTAAATTCCCTTTTCATTCTTGTGCAAATATATTTAAACATAATATTACCATTCCATATGTGTTTCAAAATGTTTTTGAAATTATTAATGGAAAATATGAAGTATTTACTACAACGTTGTAACTATTAGGGGTACCCATAAGTAATCAATTATTTTGCATTCATAGACAAAATGTTTTTTTGAAATGACGTTTTTATTTCTTAAGCGTTTATGTAATCACCGTCGTTTGTGATGATTTGTTGCCACAATTGCTACAAAAGTTCAACCCCCTTCTTGAAAAAATGGGGTGGACGTAACTCAAAATATAACTCAAGGTGCGCTTGGATATCGGATAAGAAATTAAATTTTTTATTTAGTAACGAATGTTCCATTGACCTGAACATATGGTAGTCTGATGGTGCTAGGTCAGAAGAGTATGAAGGGTGCAATAGAAGTTCCCAGCCTAAGTAATGGTGAACATGGAATTACAAATTGTTCGCCGAAGATCTTTATTGGCTTCAGACAACAGGTGTGGAATCCATTTACCTTATCTATGTACCTTACCAATCTCTTCAAAATGTCTATGTATAGTGGACCAGATAGACCCAAGGTTACTTGATAGTTCCTCTATAGTTAACCTTGGGTCGAACTTCATTAGAAATTTTAAGGCGTCATAATCGAATTGACCTAAGCGTCCAGTTCAATCTTACAAGATTGACAAATCTGACAAGTCATAATCACTTGCAGTAAATCTTCTGATCCAACATTGACACTGTTGACCTTCAACAAATCTCCATATATTCAGCAAATTTTTCTTGTTCTTCTGTGGTACGTAAACCGGCTTTAAAATGTAAATGTACACAATTACGAATATGGCTCTAAGGAAAGTATAAAGTCCGCCATTTTATTACAGAACTAAAAAAAACATTTATATTGTTGGGAATAAATTACTAACGATGTGGTTGGAAAATAACACCAAAAAAAGTATGCTTTTACTTGGCTGGTTGTCGCAGGACTAATGAGAAATGGTATCTTGCAAAAATAATTGATTACTTATGGGTACCCCTAATAATTTCTAAGTTGTATAAAAAATTGAAATAAATTATTTTAATTTTTGCAAACAAAATTTTTCTATATTTTTTTTATACTTTTTAAATACGCGTTTAATTGCGACTTACGAAACATTTCAAATTTATAATATGGCTCGGATTGTCAAGAAGTCTGGCCCCATGTTATATAACATAATGTGAGTAATGTTTGAAATGTGTTGTAACAACATTAGAAATGTTGTGAAACGTTTTTAAAATATGTTATAAGAACTGTAAGTACTAAAATAATTTTAAACTTAAAACAATATAGAATATGTTTCTGAACAATATTTTAACATAGTTATAACTATGTTCTGAAGTATTCACATATTTAAAAGTACGACTGGCCAGCAGATTTATAGAGTTACGTAGATAATAAAACACTATTTTAAAAGATCAGAAACAATTTAATCAATAATAATGGTAAGAATAATTTAACACTTCTCTACTACAAGTGCAAAAGCTACAATAACAGAAATTAAGATAACATTAAACTTTTCAAAGTATTGAATTAAAAACGAGACCATGTCATAGATGTTTTGAAGCAAAGCATCGAAAAGTGGCGACCTGAACGAGACTACATATCACCGAAAATTCCAGCAAATGTTTTCCTCAAGTTTTTCATAGTGTCCTCACTATCTTCTACATTTTGCGACTGAGATGCAGCCAATGAGTCGGATTTCGTTTGCTGTTGCGAGCTTTGACGCTGAAACACGCCACGGAATGACGATGAGGACGAAGAGTCTTCACGCTTTAATGGTGCTGGTGGTAATGGCGGCTGTGACGTTGCTGAGACATTCGTACCGATACTTGTTGTGCTTGAAATCGAAGCTAAATAAAAAGCATAGATTAAATTTTTCAATTTGAACACTTCTTTAATGTGGGCTTCTATCACATTGCAGGCTTTCAACAATGCCTGAATGGGCTGGAGGTAAACAAAATGATTGCCTAATTAAAGTACAGATAAGTTAATTAAAAAAATATGCCATTGGACTAAGGCATTGGAATCAGAACTTAGAGCAGGAACCTAAAAAAACTCTAGTTGTGAATATAAATCACAAATTTAAAAATAAATTTTAAAGAAAAATATCTTTAAAAGAGCAATTATAATTATACTCAAGGCTGTGAGGGCTGCTAAACGCATCGGAGAGTGGCGGATAGTCAAACATCCCATTGGGACAGCCTCGAATAAACAAATAAGAGGCCGCAAACCAACCCCTCTCCTCAGCCTAAGGTGTGAGGCGACCCGTGCAGATTCCTATCCGAAGTGAGCGATGAGGACAACGAAGCCTCTAGGGTACCGGACGACTCCCTAAAGTATGAGCCTTACATCTTCATCACCGGATCACTGACGATGCGGACCATAAACTTACCCGGTGACGGTCAGATTCATGTGAATCTAAGTAAAATGAAGGGAGATTAACCAATCAAACCTCCATGTAAAAAGAAACTTTCTAGAAACCTTTTCTGGAAAGAAAACTATGCTTTCCATCGTTCAGCACAGGAAGGTAAATGAGAAAATACCCAACGCTATCTAAAGGGGAAAATTAGACCCTGGAAGCAGCGGTAACACAAGTAGATGAGGCTGAAGATGGTTAGAGGAAGAAGAAACTTCAAGCCCCAGCATCCAGGCCTCTTTTTTCTTGTAATCATGTCTTAAAATAAGAGAACCTTCTAGAAGTATTCTTTTGTCGGAAGAAAAGCAGCAGCTTCTCAATTACTATTTCTACGATATGAAATTGGTGAGACCTAATACTGGGGAGACCTATAGCCAGGTCACTGGAGTTGTGGTTGTGAAAGCAATGCTCAGAGACTGTCTGAGCAGCTATTCTTAATCTTGGAAATACCCATTCTGGAACAGAAAGATCTCGGGCGAGTTTTTGCTTGTGAAGTACATGTGATTGTTCCATTGAACCACCGACTTGCTAGAAGTGCAATAAGCCATATGGCTGTAGTGCTAGGGTATTAACCCTGTCTAGCAAGCATTGTTTATTATTATTATTATTAATTATAATTATATAAAGAATAAATAAGTACCTTGACTATCTCCGCGACCAACACTCGCCATTGACGGATGAGATGTATATGGAGGTTGTGGTGCTGGTCCCGGTGGCGGTGGTACTGAGGTCTGCGTATGATAAAATTCATCGCTTAAGCTTTCACTACGTGTTTGCGATTGCATAGATGGCGGTCGTGCTGGTAAAGGTGGTCGGCACTTAATTTGCATTTTGTTAACAACCAAATCGGCAATTAAGCGTCTATCTTCTTCTTGTGAGTCGCCCATTAAAGTCAACGCACAATCGTTTATTTCAATAATGTGCTCTTGGTTCTCTTTCGAAACAACAGCTTCCAGAGCACAAATATCTAAGCCACCGAACAGCTCGGCTATCTCATCAATCCAAAACTTGTAACGTTCAACAACTGGTAGCTGCTCCAGCATCGCAGAGCCGATATTTGTTTTCCAATTTCCAGAGATCGATTTACGCCTGTTATAAAATAATACAATAAATAGGAAAATGGGTGGGGTAGATTGTATAAAACCCATATGAAAAAGTAAAATATCTTTATTTTTTTATAAATTAAAATGCTCCAACTACGCAAGGCTCATTAGAATACACCTTACTCTGAAACAATGTGTATAAACTTTGTACAAATATTACACGCTTTCTTCCTCTTTAGACTCTACGTTAGAAAAAAATTGATAGTCATACCTTTTTAAGATAATAAGTAAACGTTGTATAAAGAAAAGCTGGTCAATTCTGATACAGACCACAATAAAAGTCCAATATAAGATATTTTATATTTATATACAATTGAAATCTTACAAAGTTGAATATTTTTGATCGAAAATCTCTAGAGAGTCTATATCATTAAATTTGATCAGTATTCAGATTCTAAACAATGTCTTATATTCAATAAGTTGAAATATGTAAATTTGCAGTGTATGTGTTTCATAAAACCATAATCAGAATTGAAGTTTTTGATCAGTACTCTTATATTTTATGATTATTGGAGTTCAACATGTTATTATCACAATCAGAATAAGATTAAAGATATTCTACAAATCTTGAAAAGTTCAATAGTATGTAGCCTGTTTTCGTGTTATGTAAATGGAAGCAAATGACAAAGATACGACTTAGAACTTTTTAAATTTCATTATTCTTATATTGTGTAAAAATGCTAAGTTGATGCCTTCAACTTTAAACATAATACTATTTTGTTAAATATGTCTAGTTTAACTCTGATGTGTGTGTAAATAGTTTGGTCATACAATTTTAATATTTATGGGGTTCGAGACTGAATTTTTACGTTACTTATAGTCATATTACTTTTGAAATTAAAGAGTTTTGATTTTGGACGTTTTCAATATTAATTAAATAAGAAAGTGACTAAACATATTTAAGATAAAAATCATGTTTGTAAATTTAAAAGTTATTTTTATAAAATTAAGGATATAAAATACACTATTTTAAAATTTACCGTTAGAGTTACTAATTATAACGAGATACTGTCTAGGCTTTCTATATAAAATTACCCGTTTTTTTCATCAGCATATAAAAATTTTATATAAATAATGTTATATGTATGTTGGATATACGTCATGCAAGAACATAACTACAACTTTAAAGAACAGCTCACAGACTTAGCTTTACATTCGCATTCTTTATTAGAATACCTACATGAAAGCTTTGTAATTATTGCCGATTTTCTGTACGTGAACATCGAATTTAGACTCGATGTAGGGCTCAACAGTGCAATAGGATCGAGTTGCTTCCACGATGCTAACTACGTCTTGATAATCCACATAATTATTTACACGAATTTTCCCAACTCCACCATGCGCATGACCCATTTTCACAACCACTGGGAAGTTCTGATTACACATCTGAATAAAAAAAATCATTTTTTGCAAATCAGAACACTTATTTCGATTTTAAAAAGCTATGGCTAATATTATGGCTAGTTATGATTTAATATAAAGACCATACAAAACAAAGTTTCCTGATAGCTATTTGTAATAATATTATAGTTTAAAGTATGCAACTTGGTCTTTGAGATTTAATTTATTATCTGCATTAAGTAAATACCAAAGTATACCTTTTCAAGTAAGTACTTGTTGAATAAAGTAGAAGAACGTAGTTAAAAGGATACACTTTGTTTTCAAAAATGGCTGTTTTTTTACTTTTTCATCTTTAATTTAATAATATATTGATTACTTGTATTGTTTTCTAATAACCCATAAGCTTATTGAGCGGAGTAGATTAAAAGCTACGAGATTAAAAGCGCACTTGAATGTACTCGGTGATATTTGAATACATATTAATAGGGCAACGCTTTCGAATAACCTGCACTAATTGTTCCTAAAATATTTTCACTTGATTTACCGGAGATTTCCAACCTTTTTTGTGCCTTGCTCCACCTTTAACAATTCTAAAATGTTTGTGCCTTCATACTAGCATACTCCTCTGAAAGTCGCGACAAAGCTTATTTAACGACTCTAATCGCCCAGTTGATATTTTGGTAACGTCAAACGATATTACACCTAACAATTATTTATAGTTTTTTAAAAATTTACTGTTTATGTTAAATTTGACACTGATGCTTAGCTTTTAAATTGAAAAAGGATTGAAATTGATTAAGTCCGTTTTGAATTGTACTCCTTTATTAAATTTTTTCCCTGTGAAGCATTCCTCCCCCTAGTTAAGAAGCACTGATTTATACCATCTAAGAAAATAAAAAAGAGATTTATTATGCAATTTCTAGCTTAGGGTGAGATAAAGGTAGTAATAGTTAGCCAATGGAGATAGACTATCTCATTAAACCAAATTTTAAAAAAATATGTGTTTTCTCATAAATCCTTTGACATTTCATTAACATTGTAACGCGCACGCTCTTCTCCTATTTTTCATTTTCAACTCGTTTTTATTTACAATAAAAAAATACAATATAATTACTACAATTACAGAAGAATTGAAAAACATCGATTTATCAAAAAAAAAAAAACAAAGTTATATTTTTGAGGAGGTGAGCGGTGCGTTAGCGTTTCATTATTCCAGGGTAATGCAGAAATCGAGTCAACTAAGTCAAAACAATGAGCCATCTCGCAGCCTTATCAGTTGGTGGCTGTTTACCATTGGAAAATTCTAAGCCAAAATGTCATCTAGCAACTGAGGCTGGACATACGAAGAATGGGAGGAAAAACTGCCTTACAACAACGTAACATAGTGGTTCATAACACCGTCCATTTGTGGAGATGCTAGCGGCAACTGGCAATCCTAGTACTTGGCTCTGGTAGTTGCTCATAACATCGTAGAGCGTCGCGCCATGGTAATGGGATCATGAAGACTGCTTAGGCTTGCCTTCGCACTGGTAACCCAGATAACGGGCCTGAATATGGATTGGAGTGAGTGCCCCAACAATCCAACACAGTGGAGCACAACGAAAACATAAAATCAGCAAGCTCCACAAAACTGGTACTAGTAACACTGGTAAATAAACAAACCCCAATGTTTCATGACATGGGTACTCTTAACGTCACGACACAGTGACGGCAATAAAAACTTTAGGAACCGTCACAAACGGTTTCTGGTAACATGCAAAATCTGTTCGTGGAGTTCGCGCCCTTACACAGTCGGTACAGTCGACGTACATCGGCAACATCACCAAGGGCCCTGCCATCCGAACCCATTAATTCAAACTGGCAACAGGCGACATTGGAAACTTTTTCAGGAACCGCTCGAAACAGGATGGCAACTCGACCTCCAGTCGGATTGGGTTGATGCCAATGAGGCTCTCCTTAACGCTAGCGAGGCTCCACATCCTTTCAGATGACGAAGCCATGGAGCGCCAAAGAAAGCCAAAAATGCACCCTAAGACCTAAACTTTGGCTCCAAACAAATGCAAGCGGTGTAACATTCGCGCTGCCGGCACCGGTTGGTTGCCAATGGGGCCAACCAACGCCATCGGAGAAATATCTCGAGGCGCCGTTCAGGCCATCGAGACACCCAAACTGAAGCCATGCTGGCGAAACGATGCAGACGGTGCACCGTTCGAAACCGTTTAGGCTAATTTTATTTCTAAACTCTTTTTTTATTTCCCTAAGTCTTTTTTTTCTAATCAGAATCAAGAGAGAAAAAAAAACTGAGAAAAACACTCACAAACTCTTCTTTTTATTCAGTTTTTTCGGCACCAAAGCCTATACGAAAATTCCCCTATTTTCTTCTTTTGAGCGCGCAACTCATTCGGCATGTTTTTTAATAATGGTGGCGGCATCTCTTAGCCGCTCACTACAATATATTAAACGAATAAATAGGAGGGCTTTGAAAAAAATTAATGATTGACTCTTAGTATGTATATTTATAAGCACAGATCACACAGATCAACATAAGACAACAAAAATTCTAAAAATCCCTTCATTTTTATCCTTATACAAATTCGAACACACTTAGTGGTATCTTTTGATAAAAGCTATCGCAATGTTGTTAAAAATACTTGTTTTTTGTAATTTTTCTTCAATGAATATTGCAGAAAGTATATATGACTAACAGATAATTATTTTGCCAAGTGTTTTTCAATAGTTTTTGATGTTTGCTCGAAACGAAATAAAAATATTTGTAAGAAAATTACTTTAAACAGCAACGTTAATCATTTTTAGAAAAACAGTAGCGACGTAAAATTGCTTTAAAAAGATAGGAGGCGCTTGGACGAACTAAGTAATCTATGTTGTAGGTACCGAATTAATATTACTTAAAAAATATTTGTCAACGTTCGTAATCAAATAAGTTATCTAATTATAAAAAAAATCATAATTGGTAATATGATTATAAATTTATTCAAAAAAAGTAAGCACAAATATAAATTTTTAGAAATATCAAAAATAAATAAGCTGTTAATGGATTTTAAAGATTTTTGCTATCATAATAATCCAATCAGAGACTATCGTAGTGAAGGGGGGAGGCAAGAATACGAGACGGTAAAAGGGGTATAAATTTTATATATAAGTTTATATGGCTTTTTAATAAAGCCCAAAATGTACCCCGGATGTGAATTAAGCTTGTTACATTATTGAAATCAGTAATGATTTAAGTCACTCATCTAAACGTCAAATATATCTTTTAATTTGTAGTATTCAAATTATAATAATATTTAATATTTAAATCAGGGATCCCCAAACTATTTTGGGCAAGTGACCCCTTTTCTAAAATGAACAGTTACCTCAGACCCCCAAGGTGAAATTACTACTTTTAAGATCAACCCCCTTATTACTAAAACAATGCTATTTTCTTCAGAAATATTAATTATTCTAAGTAACACAACATAAACAATACAGTACCTACCTATTTTGAAAGCTTTAAATAAGAACTTGTATTAATTTAATAGAGGTCGATTTTTAGACCTCGTTGATCCCCAAAACCAGTTTTCGTTTATGTCGACCCCTAGGAAACCGATATTGACCCCTTGAGGCCGATATCGACCACTTGGGGAATCTCTGATTTAAATTATTATAATATCTCATTTAACACATAAAAAAATAACAAAACACAAGTTTAATTTCTATAACAAAGGTTAACCTTATCATTATATCAGAGATACTCTTCAATTAAAGTTCAAGCATTCGAAAAATTAGTTCCAGCTCCCTAATCATGAAGTCTTTAAAGTCAGATTACTACATGATGAAAATAAATAAACTAAGGTCTTAGTGATTCAAGAAAACGAGTGAGTAAGTAAATTTAATGAGTAATCGACAAAAAAATCGAGCTGTTTCGAAATGTACATGCTTACTGTACTTTACTGAAATAAAGCCAGTGCTTTAAGCACATGTACACATGTATGAAACATTTAACATCCTGTCCTTAGCCGAAATAGTTACATGTACTCTGAACGTGCTTTGAATAATAACAATGAAACGTACGATGACTTAATCAAAAGTCTTAATTAATAATTATAATGTATATATTGTATGTGTTCTACTAAGTTGTATAAAAAATCTATTACGAAATCAAATACTTCTTTCTTCGTAAAATACAATTATAGTGTTTAATTAAACGTATTAAAGAAAATTGTTCTTAATTTAAGCAGCATTAATTACTAAAACAAAAAACTTTAAACTAATAAACAGCTATTAAATACAATAACTTGGTAATTAGGGAAAAATTACTCGTTATTTTAACAAAAAAGGTACTCAGATCCCCGGTTTTGAATTCAACAGGGCACTTTCTTAATCAGCTAACTAATCCGCCCTCGTTTGAAAACGTGCATAGTTTTGAGTCATCAGAATCGAGACATGACGAGTATACTCGTCAATCATAAAGTATTTTGCGCTTGCAAGATGTAGTTATTTTATAAAATAAAATTTTAGTCAAATATCTAAAAAACATTATCAGCCCATAAATAAATAAATGAATTTATATTTAAAGTTTTATATTAATTAATAAGTTACGTCCCACGTTTATATAATTAGATATTATTTGTTTAATAATAATTAAAATTGGGAAATAATATTCATATATTGGTATCAGTGTGATGTAAAAATCATTGACCTATACACAAGGTGATCAACTGTACTCATTTACTGAGTTTTGTACTCTTTTTTCGCAAACCGTACTCTTTTCAAATCCTGTACTCTGAAAGTACTCTTCTAAATAATTTTGTATTTCTAAAACATTTTTTTAGATTATTTTCTTTTAATTTTAATAATTAAATATTTAAAATTATTTTAACGGTGATTTGAATTTCGCGCGCATATATGGCTGCCGTTTCTGGCACAATTGAGAGGCCAAATTATGTACCTGGAGAGATAGATAGATACTACAAATCTCTTTTTCTAACAACGTCAAAATGACATTTGTGAAAAAAGATGGATATATCTATTTTTCCAATATTTGTGTACATAGTCCCTAGGCTGATATTAGACATGCAGTATGTAAGCCATGCTTGATAGTCTTGACGCATGCGTAGTATGTATGGCAGTTTTTTTACACCTATAGAATACTTACAAAGTGTACTCTTTTTGAACAAAAAATAGTTGGTCATCTTTTTTATGAATCATATCGAGTTCTTTGCGAACTTAATATGAGCTCATAATGAGCTTGATATGAGCTCATAAAATGAACTTATTTCATAAATTTATGCTATATATGTATTTTGGTAAATGTACTCCAGGGAGAGCTGGGTTAACATAATTTGTTAGTTAGCCTACTTAAACTTACACAAAACTTTTTAAAAACCCTAAATCCGTCTTCGAACCCCCCTTCCAATCCCGATTAATCATGATTCATTAAGATTGAGTTTTCGAACAGCCAATTTTTGTACATGTAAGTTTTAAAATGTTGATTATACTGATTAAGTCTGTGCTAAACTGAAGTATGTGTCAGAGCTGTCCAGGCTAACAAGATCGTAATTAGGTTTCGATTCAAGTCCCAATATGGAACCTTATTGGTATCGGTATGATTAAAATAATAAAACATTAAAAAATTTTTCATACAGACTGCACAAATCTTGACAAATCGTCATCCATCTTCATGCATCTCGAAAAAAATAGAGTGCGTCGAGATGAGAAAAAAACATGGTTTTAATGCTTCGCGATGTATCGTGGATGCATCGTGATTCTTTTTCGAAAATGGTGGATTATTTTTCGAAAACGGCTTAAAAGTTTAGTATTCAGATTATTGCCATTTATGAAGAAAAACACGTTCACCAACAATTTGACATAAAATTAATAAACAATAACAAACGAGTGTAAGCTTTTAAAAATTTTTATAAAGACAGGTTTAAAATTCCCTATCTGAAGAGTCATCAATTGTAGTGTATTGATCGGAATCGTTTAATACGTTGTTTTTCATTTATGAAATTAATAATACTCCAACTAAATTGATTCAACTTAGAAGGTACGTTTACAAACATAAAGGAAATCGAGTAACCTTTTGTGGTGTAAGACAATCTTTGAATATAAGATGTTTTCAAAAATCTAATTACTTTATTCTTTAACGTAATGTATTACGATTTTTTTCGGGTTTTTACCCCACCTTTTACAATCTTCAAGCATCAAACTTTATTTTTATTTTTTTAGGATTCTTGAAAGTGTAAATAGTAACTTATTTACGTTTTCAGACTGACGTATCGAAAAGCGCAGCTATGATGCTCATAGTGAGAAGAGAGACATTTTGTAAAAGAGAGAGTTTTTAGTTTTAACAGTTGGTTATACGTGTAACGTATTATTATTGTATGTCCATTGCTTGAGTAAACATTGTTCTGTAAACCGCTTGGTGTTAAAATTATAACACAGGCAGCTAACATTCCAATATGTTTTTATAAGCTTTTAAAACAGGTTCTTTCGTTAAATTTTACTAAATCTATTGGCAATCATTACTCTAAAGTCACGTGATATTTGAGTAAAAATTTTTACTAGAGTTCAAAACTATATCAAATTTTTCCAAGTTGTGCTCACAGAATAACAAAAAATAAAAGAAAACTTTATATTTTCAGAATAGTGTTCTTGGAAAACGTTTTATTTACACCAGGTTTGCTAGCTTCGCACTTTACGTTACAAAAACGTCGGCAAGGTTGCCAATTAAACTTTTTATGATAAAGTTGTCAGTTAACATTAAATTATTTAGAGTCTGATGGCGTTCGCATGGAAAATCACAGAGCAAAAATCTTTATTTTCTAATTTAATTTTTAAATTTATATTTTAACGACAATTATGATGCCATAGTTAATAGCAATACTGGTGTTGTTGGAATGGAATTTGTAATCATTTTCCGAGTAAACAATGGATGTTTTTCTTTTATGTTTGTTACTCTGTGGTTAAGTTGTGATAGTTGGAGGTTTCCCAAGAGGTCTTAAGTGATTGATTTTCTAACAGAAGGCTTATTAAAATTTTTCATGACAGGTTACTTTTATTAGAAGGAGTAAAAATTGCAAATTTCTCCTAAAAATCAACTTTGATTTTAATTTATTATTATTTCTACTTCATTATAATGTTACAAATATTTTAAAAAATGTTAACATTGTTCACTATACTGTAGTATTTAAATCCCAAATTTTGTACTAACCGTTATACGAAGAAGCTGTATAAAGTTAGCTTTTAATACTATATTTACTACTGTACTTTATAGATCGAGCATTAAAATTAACTTTAACCCAAATGCACGTGGTTACAAGATTTAAAATAGTAATTATTACATAGAAGAGGAATATGCGAGATAACCTTTACGAAGGTCTCTTCTTAAAACAATAACAGTACTGACTCATATTTTCCGATTGCGGCAAATTCAGTGACACAATTCATAAAGCACATTATATAAACAATTTAATTAAAATAATTCGCAGAAAAATATTGATATTACTTAATAATCATTTATTTTTTATTCTAATTGAAAAAGGTGGGATTTTTTCGAACAAAAAAACCCAAGTCGAAAATAAAATTAATAATAATCATATTTGCATATATTTTGCTCGAATTATTCAAACATTAAAGTTGTTATTTTAGTACAAGTGTATGAAATTTAAGACGCAGCGCTTTTACATTTCATTTACCGTTTCGAACAGTTTAAAAGTGTAATTGCATATAAATTACGAAACGAACACCAACTACTAATCATTGCTAAGAAACGTTTGTTAGAATACAGTTTGTGCAAAAGAAACGAATTGCCAAAATGAAAACCTTTGCCTTTTTTCTGATCTTCGGGTATCTAAGTGTGCGAATTTTGGACGCGTGTTCATGTATCAGACAGCATGTACAAAATGCTTATTTTGAGTCCAATTTCGGTAAGTAGTTTGCCACTGGTCTGAATCTGACGAAATTAATATGAGATCAATTGCTTTATAGTGTTTATAATGTATGTTAATAACACTGGAAAGTTAGACACTGATGTTCACACTAAGTATTATCCTATGAAAATAATTTCGGTTTTGAAAAACGTAACTTTGAATTTTTATCTGTTCTTTTCGAGAGTTCGAACTGAGAAGACTTTGAACTTTGTTCAATTTGACTTATAAAATTTAGTAAAACTCTTTGCT
>AGDA01015977.1:0-21201 GCA_000281935.1 Mengenilla moldrzyki | reverse complement strand
TGAATGAGTAGTCTTCAAAAAACGTTCTGGCAAGGAACATGTTAAATAAATGTTTTTTTTCACACTTATTTTTAAATAGAAAAACAAAAAAGTGATATTTTTTATCTTTTTTCCTACATGTTTTTCAGTAATTTATGAACGGATGTAAAATACATCATAAAATCAGTACAGCATTTTGAAAATTTCAGTAAATAATGAACAAACTTTATTAAAATTTATTTAAGTAAAACAATAATTTACACACCTAATTATTAAAAAACGGCATGACAAGGTGTCAGTACAAAGCAGTATTTAATTTTTTCTATTTATGTCAATTAAAACTTTGAATTTAGATTCGTCATTTCAAACCTAAATATACGTTTCTACCACCTTAGATATTATGTAAGTATTTAGTGTCACTGGAAACTTTTTACATATTTACCTTGGATATCGGGCATGAATTTTGAATACTGATCGGTTTCGCTACAATAAATTACAAAAGATAAACGTTTCAAATTCTGAGCTCGTTGCTCATATTCTTGGTCCTTAGAAGAAAACAAATTTAGGCTAACATTTTGGGATAACGATAATCTGGCTAAAGAAAATTTTATATTAACCATAAAATAATAGAAAACAAAGCTAAGATTTACGCATTAAGTCACGAAATGAAATTTCTTGTGTCATTAAATTATCAATAATTGTTTTCCAATATGATAAACTGGATTCATCCATTTGGAAAAAATTCGAATCGAGAAAAATTTCAAAAACATCCTTTTTCCATGCTTTTCTCATGTATTGATAGCCGCTTAAAGAAGCAATAATTTTTGAACAAGCATTAAAACTAGTCATATTTCGCATTGAATGGTTTCTTAAGTATGGTATTATATTAATCATTAATGAAGTCAAAATATTTGTGACTTTTTCCTTTTCTTGAGGTCCAAAACAAATATCGACTAATGACGCCAATACATCACCTATGATCGTTTGTGCTTGTAAACTGTAATTTATAGTTTGGTCAATATTCAACATTATAGATGATACGGAATTTGATGCAGTATTAGATGTTGTGTTTGATGGTACAATAACTGTGTCTAAATCTTGTTCACGAACTGCTAAATTTTTTCGAAGCCATGTTGTTTGCTCCAAACTAGAACCACAAATATTTGATATGCATTCTATCATCTATAAAATAAGATACTTAATTTATAACAAACATTTTAAAAAAAAAATACCTTCACAGTAATATCTTGAATATCTTTCTGCTCCTTTTTTTCACTTAATGGACAACACTTAACAATAACTTCATTTAAAATTAGAAACAAAACTAACTGAGCATGATAACTTAGGTTGAAACCTTCTTTGATTAAATTTAATAATGACTGCCAACACTCTACCAGTTGTGATTTAGAACAATTGCAAATATAACTAATAAATTTTCAGTTTAATAACAAAAATTGTATGAATTTAGCAATATAACTTACCAATATAATACTTCATACATCATAACATTTAAACTGAAATCACTTGGATTAGCTAGCAAATATGGTGGTGATTTAATAACTGATAACATCATTTGTAGAAAGGTCTCAAGAGGCATTACTTTAATCGATAACAACAACTGAATCAAAGATGTTTGATTTTCGTTCATTTTTATAAAATTTTGCTATTTGAGTTTTCATAAAAAAAGTATTTTAATTATTAAATAAAATGTAAAATATAGTTTTGTTAACTTTTCCGTATTTTACAACAAACAAACATAAATCAGCACATTTGCTACAAAATTTTAGTATTAGGACAACCCATAAAATAAATTTGTAACATATTTCTAATATAAGATATAAAATTTGACCTCACTTTGACTACGTTTACATCATTGAATTAATTCGGTTCGGAGGTTTTTCTTATAAAGAAATATTTCGTATTTACAGCAAAGAAATCAATCATACTATGAACATTTTATGACTTACTACAAAAATACAAAACTAGAACTTTTTCACTTTAGCAGATTAATCACAGATAATTATTATTCTTTAGAAATTAATGTTGGTTATTCTGAAAACATTCAGTTCTAAACTGATCATTATTGTTCACACCAAGTCAATGAAATGTTCAATACGTGGAAAAAGTTGAATTTAACATTTTTTTAAAGTTTCCGTTTACACCGAGATGTTTACTAACTTAATTAAATTTCAAACAGGACTAATTCTGCGGTGTAAACGTAGTCTTTTCCCCGTTTGTTATTAAAATGAATAAATACAACATTAAATGATTTTGACAAAAAATACAATTTTTTAATTTTTTCATTACATATCATTGATTACCATATGTATACACACATGAATTTTACAGTGCAATTTTCAAACAATCATAACTAAAAAACGGATTTTCATAAATAAAATTTTTTTGTGTCGATTTAAAGAAAGACAAATATACTAATCAATTTTTTATAAAAGAATTAAGTTTTTAAAAAAAGAAAAAAAAACGTAAATTAAAAACAGAAAGGATTGTTGTTGTTGTTTTTTTACTTCTGAAGCCGATATCTTAGGTTCTATAACAGCTATTACAATGAAATTATAACTAATAATAAAAGAAACATTTAAATTTTTTTCGCTATATTTCATCTATCTATATATTCAATTAGTAGGAACTATTTTTTAAAGTGTAGAATTACCTTTTTTTTTAAAAAATTGGTCTTAAGAATTCAAAAATGTTGTCGTTTGTGTCATACCCTTAGTGTAGGCTTTCGGGCAAATTATTAAATGTTTATAATAATTTTTTGTTGCTGCACAGTGTAATTATTTGAAAAAAAAAATGCTATACAGATATCACTGATTTTAATTTTAAATTTGTTTTTAAATTTTAATTACTAAAATTATACGAATAAGTTGAAGGAAAGGAAAGGTCCCGAGATGTGTAGTCTTGTTTTTGATCAAAATACCCACATTCAATTATACATATCTTGCGATTTATAAAGCCATATAACATTCGTGCCTTATTTCGATTGAGGCTGAGTTCTGGGGGTTGAATATGAACGCTAGCAAAACATTTAGGTCATTTTATCTCAAAAATGGTTCACTTTTTAAAAAAACGACCTTCTCAAAAAAAATTAAGGTGCAAAAATCTACAAAAAATTTAAATATAATTTTTTGATTTAACTAATACTTTGGCGCCAATTTCAAAGAACGTCCTTTTTAGCATTTTTTCCAATTTTTTCATAATGTGTGTGTGTATATACAAATAATGTTCATACTAACTTATTTTATATTTTTCTTAAGATGATTTGTATGACCCTTGAAGCTAATGTGATTTTTGTCGCAACGTGGCGCTAAAATCGGAAAATTTTATTTTTCAATTTCAATATTTTTTTACTACTGAGTAACATTATTTTGAAAAGTATGATCTTGCTAATACATAAAGTATAAATATTGCTACTTAACAATGTCTTTTAATATTCTAAAACTCATTTTTTCCTAAATATAAGTAGCTGATATTTAAGTAACTCGAAAAATCACAAAAAACTTTTTTTTTGAAAAATACAATAATTTCACTGGAATAATGTATAAAATTGTTGTTTGTCTCAAAATATGCAATTACAATTGAAATAACGTTACTCAGTAGCGAAAAAATATTAAAATTGAAAAATAAAATTTTTCGATTATAGCGTCACGTTGCTACAAAAATCAATTTAGTTTCAAGAGTCATACAAAGCATCTTGAGAACAATATAAAATAAGTTGGTATGACTATATATTGTATAAACATTATGAGAAAACTGAAAAATGCTAAAAACAAAGTTTTTTGAAATTGGCGCCAAAGTACTAGTTAAATTAAAAAATTATATATCAATTTTTTGTAAACTTTTGCATCTTACATCTTTTTGAGAAGGTCGCTTTTTTAAAAAGTGAACCGTTTATTAGATAAAACGACTTAAACGTTTTGCTAGCGTAAATATTCAACCCCCAGAACTCAGCCTCAAACGAATTAGGGCACGAATGTTATATGTCTTTATAAATTCCAAAATATGTATAAGGGAATATGGGCATTTTGATCAAAATCGGGACCTTTCCTTGTCAGTTTAGAAAAGAAATTTCATATAGAACAATTAAGTAAAATGTATTTAATAAACATTTATTATGCAAAAAATGTTTATTTTTGCATATAATCTTCTATGTTGTGAGACAATACTAAATACCTATAAGAAACAAAGAACCCATATGTACTTTTTATAACTAATAAACGTATCCTATACGTAATTTACACAAACATGTTTAAAAATATAGATTTTTAAGATTTTCACAATATTCTTTTGTTAGAGTTTCAAAAATTAAATAATCTAATAAACATTTTGTACTACATAGAATGTGTGTATATTAAGTAAACTGAAGGAATTAATTTACCCTTTGACTAGATGTATTCACAGTTCGTTTTTCAAACCAAGCTAAAGAAACAGCGAGTAAAAATTGTTGACTATGATGCAGCACAAGTGGATTAAATAAGTCTAAAATCTGTTGCTTAATTAATTTCTCATTACTAAATATGCTATAAAAGTTGTCATCAGAACCCAAGTTGTCATTCTGTTCGTAGCAAATTCGCCACAAATTTAGTAAACTTGACATTATTCTACACAGCTGACTAAGAACTGCCTTTCTAGTCAATAAATAGAATTTAGGATAACTCTTTTTCGCTTGTTTAGATATTGACGTTAATGTAGAATTATCGAGATCATTCGATATAGCAGTTATTGTTGATGGCACAAAAACACTAAGAATATTCATTAGCGTTGATTGCGTGGCCACATTTGATGGACTCTTTGTACGTTTTCTGTTGTAATAATGTTGATTGTCTAACAAACAGAAATGACAAATTGTAGTTAAACAGTCTAAATGGCTTATTATGTAATCAAGAACAATCGAATCAGGCGTTGCTTTAGCGTCATCTAAATTTATTAAAATAATATAAAAACTTGTTTAAACGGTTTTTATTAGAACTATTATTTTGAAAAACGAAGTAGGTTAAAATCGAAAAAATATAAAAATTAATTTCATTAGTGAATTAAATACTTGGCTAAATCTTTATTATAAATATAAACCAATTATTTTTTTAAAAAAATCAATTTTAGAGAATAAAACTAAAATACCAAATACCTATTATATTTCTATATATCTGCTTTTTTATTTTCCAAAATGAAAGAATAATTTATTAGTTAAAATCACAAGTGTTTCGAAATAATGATTACACTTGTAACTTTTAAACTGATACTAATGTAATAATTGCTAAATTAGTAATTAGGATATAGGACATTGAAAAAAAAGTTTCTAATTATACCATAGACAAAAGGGTTCTAATCTTTTCCGGTTTGTGGTTCTCTATATAACCGTTTTTTTTTTCGCGGCTTTCTCAATTGATCAAATTTTTTCCTAAATTTTTGACTTTCTTGAAAATTTGGAAAACTTTTCCAAGCGACTACCCATTTAACAGCGAAATATTAAAAGCTTATACTTACTATTTTATACTTACTTGTACTTATTTTATACTATTTATACTTACTATTTTCCTTGAAATATACCATATCTAATTTCAACTGTTTTAGTAAGGTCTATATCGAAACTGGAAAATTGCCGAATTGTTTAAATAAATATTTCGTGCTTCCCTAATGATGGTATCGCGGCTCCCAAGGGAGCCTTTGTTTGTTATTTAAAATATAACTTAAGTTTTCAGTCTATTTTTTTAATATATAAACCTGTTTATATTTTAAATCAGAGTTTTGTTGCAAAAAAGATGGAATTCATTGATTTTGTAGTTCTAATATTTAAATTTGAAAAAAAGCTTATTACTAATTTCTAAAAGCTCCGAAGTGGCAATTTCAATATTTAGGCACAATTGTTGAATAGTACTTATTACTATTTGCTTCAAACTTTTAGAAAAATACGGCAAGGAACTTATTATCATACTACACCAATTACGATGTAGACATCGAATTTTCGATTGTCTCAATGCGCTAAGAATTGAAGATAAAAACATTGGTTGCTCAGATATCAGATTTGTTGCATTCTTCACAATGTTATTTACCGAAATATCATCATCTCCAATAAACACTTTATATTCTAATACAATTAAACTTTGTATCAAGCGTAACAATTGCATCTGAGTCGCTTCTACTTGCTCGGAGATTTGTTGATTTTCGTCAAATAATTGAAACTGATTAAATTTCAAAACTTCTTCGGCTAATGTTAGCTCTTGATCGAATTCTCTAACAGAAACCAACAAAAACTGCAATATAGTTTTTTGCAACTCACTTTTTGTTAGTAGTCCAGCTACATAGGTTCCAAAATTATTTCTGTTCTCATTAACTAAATTGATTAAGTTTTTTGTTATTATTTCTAAAATTTCAAACGCTAACAGTTGAATTTTCAAGTTATTTTCCTTTAATTCACTGCTAATTTTTGGATTATCAAAATTTGCAAAAAAACTACATGCATAATTTAAGCAAATTGTTATTAGTACTTCTAAAAACATTGCACCTCGAAACGGTGAAATATTTTCCAGATCCAAATCACCAAAATAGCCGTTTCTAAAAAAGAACAAATCAAGTTTAATTTAAGAAAATATGAAGTTAACAGATCGATTCTTATAAGTCCAATAAACTCCGCAAAAGAACCAGAATCTAAAAAAAAACTTGTAAACATTGATTATGATTATTAACCCGTTGCCGCACATTTTTTATTCGACGATGTCACTTAGAAGCACATCTTTTTTTTTCAATTACTTATAGCATGAGAAAGCATACGAAAAAACAATTAATAGGTTGTATGGATTGCTATACCTTCTTTTTTCGATGTTTTAATTAAAAATTAACAAGTGTATGTATGCATTAATGAAAATGTGTATGACAGATATAGTCGTCATTTGCGTCAACAGGTTAAATCAGTTCGCTAGCCTTACTAAAAGAAAGATGCTTTTATAATAAAGTGATAGCTTTTTATGATAAGAAACAGTACATATCACCCAGATGTTATAAACTACCGAAAAAAAGTGTTTATATAGATCAATGGTGGGCAAATGCGCTTCTTCATCATCTAAACTGTGGCTCTCCAACTCCAACTGACAAGAACCAGTGAATCTGAGTAAAAATGCACTTTTGCAAAATTTATTGAATAATTTTTAAATTTTAAAATTTTAAGTATGAAAAATATATGAGATATTCAGTATAAAAATAAAAAATCAAGTCAACTAAAAAAATCGAAAGAATTATAAATAAATAGTTAATATTGATTATGAATAATCAATAAAATAGTCAAGCAAGCACGTGCGATATATTCAACTACTTTGCAGATAGTTTTGTGCGGCTCCCAATAGCATCATGTGTGTCCACCCCTGATAAATATAATTCAAAATGACAAATACGATCAGTGACCAGTTAAGTATGTTCAACGTCTATATACGTTGGACCAAATTTCTATTGTTTTTATTAAGTAAAACGTATCCAGAAATAAGTTTCTAGGTTTTTTGACATAAAAATGTAATCCTTTTTCATTTGTTCTATATTCGATGCGTGTATAAATAATTTCTTCTTTTTAATTCTTCATCTTGTATTCTATCCATTCATAGTTTATTTTTGATATGCTTCGTTTTTTTATATTATTAACTTATAATATTTACGCTTTATACCAGGGGTGGGAACACATAATGACATTGGGAGCCGCACAAAACTACCTGAAAGTAGTTGGATACGTCGAACGTCCTTGCTTGACTCTTTTATTGATTATTTATAATTAATATTAACTATTTATTTGTATTTCTATTGATTTTTCTAGCTGACTTGATTATTTCTATTTATACTGAATATCTCACATATATTTTTTATACCTAAAATTAAACGTCGTATTTAAAATTCTATGATTAAAAATAATTTAAAAAACATTTAATAAATTTTGAAAAAGTACATTTTTACTCAGATTCACTGGTTCCTGTCAGTTGGAGTTTGGAAAGTAGAGGTTTAGACAACGAAGAGCCGCAAGTGCTCACCTCTGCTATATACATTTAAAAATTTTTTCTCCAAAAACAAGTTTAATGTTCGAGAAATCTGTTAACTTCAATCGTAAAAAATACCCAATTTTAGCTTTTTGATGACGAGCTAAGCTGCATAATATTTCAGAATTACTAATGGAATTTTGTAAACGAACTGTTGCCAAATTGTATATGAATAAATTTTGATTAACTAAGATACAGTTTTTTAAAACGCGAAACGCATACAAAATTAATTCTGTATCAAAAACATCACAGTAGAGTAATATATGTGAATGTATCGAATAGACGTTAATCCAGTTGCTTGTAGTTTGTATTGAAATTGTATCAACGTTCTCCGACTGTTCTTTTGAGCTTATTGTTTGTTTATCTGGCATTTTATCCTGTTTGGAAACAAAGTATTCTTCGGCCATTGTGCTAACTTCACATTCTGATGACTGAGAAGAATTAGATTCATTGTCATCTTCAACCGATGAATGATTTGAACTCAATGCTTGATCTTCTTCATTGTCCTCCTCTTTATCATTATCATTAGCATTATCATTAGCATTATCATTATCATTAGCATTATCATTATCATTAGCATTATCATCATTATTATTTTCGTCGTTTATTAATGAGCCAGTTTCTACTGATTGCGCAAAATGGTCAACTTTTTCCTCAAAATAACTTAAAAAATCACTGGCAATTTTCAATGGTGATAACGATAACCCTTTCTCACTAGATTCTCCTCGATCTGAAATCTAAAAAAAATATTTACTTACAATTAACGTTCTACGTTTGACTAGTAGAAGTACACAAGTGATTTCATATTTGTATTTGTGTAAAGGAAAATATATTTGCACAAAAATTTTATTTATTTAAATTTTATAAATTGTTGGACATTCCTAAACTAACATAAACGAACCAATTTAAATTAGTTTTTCTGCGAATCCAAATAGCAACCGACAAGGGTGCGTTAGGTCTTGCAACATTCTAGATGGCTCAAACCAAAAAGTTTATTGTATAAATTAAATCAAAATTTTATTTGTATGTCATTTTGCTAGTTACTTCCTATTAAAAAGTTTTAGCAATAAAATGGTTTTATTCTACCTTCTTTAGAAGGTAATTTTAAGAAAATTTAAAGCGATTAAAAGCAATGAAATATTAAGAAATGTTACGGAATACCTTATAATGTTTATGGAATTTAAGTTTTAACCCACTGTTTTAACATAATTACCAATAATTTTTTTCAACGTTGTTAATTTTTTGTATATCTTGTATATAAAGCTGTGCAAAAAATTTATAGCGTTATTAAATGTTAAACGTACAGCAATAGTAGTTGGTGTAGACACTGGAGTAGTTTCAATACGTGTGTATTTTCCATGTATTCCATCTGAATATATTTCCTTCGATTTCACAATGGACCCGGATAAATCATCATCAGCAATATTGCTCTTTAGCTCCACAGCTTCAACAATGTTTTCTTCAGTATTTGTACCATCTTCAGTAATCAACTTTCGTTCCTTCTTTGGACTGCGACCAAATAAAAAACTTTTGATTTTCGTGTACTTCGGCATTAAAAAACTAAAATCATCTGTCTTGGATTTTTCACCAATTTTAGCACCGAATTTGAAATTATCATCTCTCGATTTCGAAGAGTCAACAGTGAGTTCAAATCGTGACTGTGATTTTTCTAGATTAAAATGACTGATGGAGATTCGTGCTGTAGATGCCGAGAGCAAAATCATTAAGATTGGATATATTACACGAATGATATCATTTCGATATAAACATTGAATGATCAGTTCCTCAGTTAAAATTTTTAAATTTTGCTGTTCATGATTGTCTAGATTGTCCAAAATTCGTAAGAAACATCTAAATATGTCAATAAATTAACTTAAATTAACTTTTCAAAAAATACTTTTTGCAATTAAGCAACATATAATCAATAATACTTAGAGAAATACAACTTTGATTTTATCCTTCACTTCTCTATTTTTTAAGTAAAAAATAATATTAAAATTTTGAATTGTTTTATTCAAATAAAACGAGCATATATTACTAATGTCTTCTGATAATTAATCTTTAATTCATTTGTGTAGATAATAAAATAATGTATAAAGGTTATATATTATAATATGTACAATAATCACATTATAAGTAACTCAGATCTTTGGCAAATTTTTACTCGTTTGACTAGACTACATTTTAATAGGTATTTACATTACCATTATAAAAAAAAGTTGATACATCAAAAACTTCATTAACATTATGTAACAAAAAATAAGTCACAAAAATCATATTACTATTATATAACAAAAATTAACGTGGCAAAATGTATGCTGACATTTAACAAAAAAAATTAACGTCGAAAAAGTTACATGACAAATCGACGTTGCAAAAGGTATTTCGAATAGACATCAAAATTTTAACATCAAAAAATGTATGTAGCATTAAAGACCTCTTTAAAAGTGATTGAAATGAATATTCTAAAAAATAAGAAAAAATGTATTATAGCTAGCTAATTCAAGCAAATAGTAAAAAAAAATTCATTAAATCAAATTTGCGTTTAAAAAATTAAATTCGAAAAATGATAGTCAATCTATATTAGAAGTGGCAAATTTTTTTTGTGCGCGTGCCAAAAAATAAATTAAAAAGAATATGTGTGTTAAATATTAATGGAATAAAAATAAGATACATTTTTTTAAAAAAAAACTTTTAACATTTAGAAAATTTTATTTGAATTCAATTTTAAAAGTCATGTATGCTTATTGCTTTAAAGTAATATTTGAGTATTTTTATTTTAATGCTTAATTAAACTTTGTTATAACAGTTACTATATATTTTATTTAATTCGTAAAAAAATTATTGATTTAAACTTTATGGAGCACCATAGGTCCACCATCCATGAACTATAGCAAATAAAAAACATGAAAAGAACTTAGAACTGTTTACAAAATATTATCGTTAAAACATTAACATTAGCATAGTTTATATTTTTGCAAAAAGTACGAACAACAGATTTGTTATTCAGTGATTCAATTTAAAAAAAATAATACTTATCGAAATGTTTGACTGATTTACGACGAAACCCTGAATTCAAATCAATCGATTTTCCTAAATGCCACAAAATGGAAAATCGTCTGAAATAAATACTGTTTAACGTTCCCTTGATTAAGTACTGATTTATAACGCGTTCGGCAAAGCCATATGATTGAAATACATTATTAACAAAATATAACAAATTAACACAAGTAATAATTAAACTTTGAATGTTTAAAACACCTAATAAATTCCACAAACTTTGAGACAAGACCTATTGTAAAAAAATTTTAATGGGTTTTTTCCTAAAATAAAAATGTCAATTATACCTCAATAACAAACGTAGAATTTTCAATAAATGTAACATGTTCTTTCTTCAAAATACCCATTATAATAAACACAGTAGCTTGCTTATCTACAACAGATGGTGACACTGAGGACGGTGAATGATATTCAAAATTTTGATCTTTTACTAAGCCCATAATTTTTAAGAGAATATTTATGGCACATAATCGCGATTCGTATCTATATGACTGTTCATAGCAAGCCATAATAATCAGCACCTTCAACCATTTCGGTAAATTGACAATCGCTTCATCTTTATCAAAATTTATCAAATTCGGAAACGAATTAAATTCAAATAATAAATTAAACACTGACATCAAAGCTTGCTCATATTTCGCCAAATGACCATCATCGATATTCAAAGATAAATTTGTTGGACACTTTTGAGCCTTATTATCTTCATTAATAATCTGAAATTCAAAATATATTTGTTTAGAAAAACATAAAAATAATTTTAACGGGTACATAATGTTATTTTAACGTAAATTTCACAAACCCTAGGTGCTAAAGCGAGTATCATAATAAATAAAAAAATAAAAGGCATGTTATAAATTCTTTATAGCATCTACCGTGATATATATCACGTTTAATATCATTTGGATACGATACCTATATCGTATAACACCATTTCATAAAAAAATTGCCAGTTTTCATTTAATCATATGCAGAAAACATATTTAAAATGTAAATTAGGAAATGAATTTTTAACTAATTCCTATAAATTAGATATATTATACGCACAATTCTTGAGTTTTCACTATATTCGCTCATAGTTTAAATTTTTCAAATTTTTAAATAAGCAAAATAACAAATTTTAGCTGAATTGAGGACAATATAAAAATACTTGCACTGCACACATTGTGACATAAATATTTCAAGGTTTATAACAGGTGTTTACGCGTACAATTTTTATTCGTACATATTTGAAACACAACATAACTGACGTAAAACTCGTTGACTTTGAGTAAAGCATGCTTCATAAAATGTGCAAAATATATACCACGAGCACATATTAAACATGTATATTGCAGCGTATTTAGAACCCGTTTTTTCCTTGAAATATGAGCATATAATATATTATAATATGTTTCGAAAAACGCAATGTGGAAAAAAACATATTTTAGCATATAACGAATCTATTCAGATCTAGATTAATTCATAATAAAATAATCAGTTAAGACTGACTAATGAAACCAGTTACATATAAACAAGAATTCTCACTTAATTTTAAAACCAACATGAAGTTTTGTTCTTGTAAAAATTAAAACTAAAGTAAAAAAAGCATTTAAAAATAACAACAGTATACTAATATATTGAAAATAAGTATATTTATAAGTTTCCTTATGTCTTAATGACAAATATTCTTTTTTTAAATTAAGTAGATTTATACTCAATTACTCTTATACTAACAATGAAAGATCCCGAGGTGTATCTTCATGATTTCGATCAGAATAACCACTTTTGATTAGAACACATTTCTAAGAGTTTAAAAACACGAATAACATTCGTGTCCTAATTTGTTTGGAACTAAATTGCATAAATGAAAATGCACTTTATAAAAACCCGTATAAATTGTTTTATTTCGAAAACACTCCATTTTTTAGAATAATTACTTTTATAAAAAAGATGTAGAATACAAAGTTCCACAAAAAACTTTAGCACTAATTTTAAAAAAGCATTGTTTTTTTTTTAAATTTTTTTTCAGTTTTCATAAAGTATTTTTCTAAAAAGTGGTCTTCTTAAAATAAAGATATTTATACGTATTGGTAGTGTATACTTTCAACTCCTAGAAATTAGCCTCAAACACATTAAGGCACAAAGGTCATATGTCTTTTTTAAGTTCAAAGGTATGTAAACGAATGCCAGTATTCTGATCAAAATTGGGAAGACAGACATCGGGATCTTTCTTTTTAGGGTGAATATTTTTTATTGTTATATAATATTTCCAGTAAAAGTAAGTATAAAACTATTTAATATTTAATATACTAGAAGCGATCGTTGCGCCCGTTTCGGCCGCAACCCACTACACCACTTCCAGGTAAAGTATCAAATGGTTTGGAAACATTGACTAAAAAATATCCTGTGTGCGTTTAGAAGTTCCAATTTCATTTGAAAATATGTAGAAAGTTTAAATTTAATGTTCAAATTGATAATAAATTGAGTGTTCCGACACAAAGAATTAGACTTATATATATATTATTTTTATTTATATAAATTAACGCTCATTTATTTGTTTAAATTTTTTAATAATATAAACATTAATTTATAATTTATTATATAAGCACATTTTCATATAAATTTCCCTATTAAAAAAAACATGTTACATATTTTTACAACAAGTAGATCTTTTTGAATATTTTATTAGCTTTAGTTAATTTGTTTGCCGGCTATCATAATATTCTGATTTTGGTTGATGTCACTGTGACATCTTAAAAATCGGTTACTCTGACGTCTTGAAATGCCACCGTATCGTTACGCAGCTTACAGTGACATATGTTGTTTTTCTTCTGTCACTGTACATTCTTCGTAGTTACGATGACGTCTCAAAAATTGGTCACTGTGACGTCTCAAAAATCCGTCACCGCGACAACTCACTTCCATTCACTGGACTAGTTGAGTTATTCGTCACAACTTCTCTCATAATCCGTCACAGTGAATTCACTGTGACTTCTCATGGTTTATAGGGTAATGGAAATTAATGTTATTTTTTAATTTTTCACAATCATTTTTTTGCGAAAATGTATATGAAGTGCAGTTTTTTTACTTCAAAAAATACTATTAAATTTACCTCTAAATACGGATTGTTTTTTTGATTTGTATCCACATAATATTTAAGAACCATTTCTAAATTGTCCGATTCTGGTGGAACTTTCTGCTTTAATAATAATGAAAAATAATCTTCGATATCGAGCTTATCCGAAAATATTATTTTCAAAATGAAGTCAACGAAAAATTTTTTATATGTTTCGAAACAACTTAAAATTGTTTGATTTTCCACAATTTGATCAAGAAGAACGTTCGAGTCCGTCAATGTGGTTTGCAATCTTTGCGTCAAATTATCATTTTCAATTATAAACGAAATGTCTTCATCTGTTAATAAACTCGTAGACTTTGATTCTTGAATAAATTCATCAATTCTGCTGCTAGATTTCGACTTTTTAAAACTAGTTAATTTAGAATCGAAAACTGGTAAGTCTTCAACTTTTATATCATTACTATTAGACCAGTCACGGCCATTTTTGAAATTATTATCATTGATTCGCGAATCAGACTTACTTTTTTCCAAATTAAAATTTATTTTTATTTTATCAGTAGTAGATTTCGCATCTTTTTCTACAATTACAGGACTGTCTAATGTAAAAAAAAAAATTAATTCTGTAATTAATAAATACGCTATTGGTGGAGGTAATAGAATTCGATTTCAAATTCGTAAACGTTGTAAGCAAAAAAAATATTAATATTGTTTTTGATCATAACAAAATGAGTTACATTTGTATATCTCAAAGCTGTAGGGGATACTGAGTGCGTCGGCAGGTGGCGGATAGCCAAACGTCCCATTGGGACGTTTTAATAACACCGTTATAAGTAAAGTTTACATAATTCTTTGCAATGTTTCTAAATATTTTAAAATTATTACACCAATAGATTTTAATGCATGCTTTTTATTAAGTTTGTCAAATTTGTCTTTATTAAAAAAAACTTGAGGCCACCAAATTTTTGTTCCCATTCTATGTGTCAGCAGACCAATGCTTAACAAGAAATCCTACTTATGTTTAATAGTAGTTAATTAATAACAACTATGTCAACGTTTCTACATTGTAAAGGGCAACAGTAGCAAATTTAGTGTAAATAAACGTCTTCTATGAACTTCGCTTTACCCTAGCAATAAAAGTTTTCCTTCTATATTCGATATTCTGTAGACTGGTACGTCCACGTTCTAAAAATGTCATGAGAAAGAACCATACAAAAAGTCTTCTTTAATATGTCGATGAGGACAAGACAAATGAAAAGACCCAAAGAACAGTGGATCAGTAAGGTTGATTCACTGATTTTTGGTCACTTCGGTGTACCACTGAAGCACCTATAGTCAGTAGCCGAAGATCTTAAGCACTGGAAGTCCTTCTAATTTTTGCATCCTCGTGACACGATATAGAATAGGCGGCAGCATTGAGGGTAGACGAATGGGTACAATTGAAGAACAAGACATCCGGGACAAATTTCAAATGTCAAAACTTCCACCAATAAAAAATATTCGATTTAAAAAATACCCTTGATATGTTCAGTAATTGGCTGAATTTTATTCAGAACTTTTGTCAATAGTGTTAAAATTCTTCTAACTTTTGAAGCTGTTAAATATTCAATATTCTTCCTCATGGAGTTAACCATACTATTAAACAAATTTGGTATAATATGAAGTGAAAATGAATCAGTTAGAACAAGTTCAATTATAAAATCAATTAATTCGCAAATCTCAAAAACATTTGTCGACTTCGAACCAATTTTCTCAACACCAGGTTCATTAGAAAATTCATCGCCTATAGTCGAGTATTTTAGGCATTTTTCAAATGTGTTTTTCATAAATGTCCACATGAAATTATCTTCAAGTGACTCCGATAAGAAGTTAAAGCTTTTTCGTAGTTCTTTTAATTGCGTTTGCTTTGTATCACTATTAGTTTCAGTACAATTTTGAATATTCTTTCTTAAAAGAAAATGCTGAACGTAGGACATCTAAGTAGAGATCGTTTAGTAAGCTCTCTTGTAATTCTTTTTTGCGAAAAATTATTGACAGTAAGTGAAATGGTTTCATTTCGATTAAAACGGTACTCTCATCTAATAAACTACGGATTGCATTTAATAACAATTCGATAATATCTCCTTTTAAAACTTCAACTGTTTCATCAGTAGCATCATCAAAATTATCAATAAACTTATTTGAATTTAACAGCCAAGAATAAAATCGCCTTGAAAAAAAAAAATAGTCATGTATGACTAAAAACAAATTTAGAAAAAAAGTTTCCTGTGTATATAATATTCAGTACAGTCAATACATTTTATTAAATATTTGCAAATAAAATATTTAATATTAGACAAGTTTTTAAATTTAATGCTTCACACGACGATTCTGTGAATAAGGAATTAAAAAATAGGCCAATTTTATCATAAATATTTTTGAAATTTTGCTAAAAAAAACAGTTCACAAAACAAAAATCTTATATTGAATAATACAAATTATTAATTTAACACTTTATTTTTTCGTATAATGTAATTATACGTTAAATAAACAAAAACTTTTTAAAATTGAGAAAACGATGATGAACACTTTACGTATAAGGCATTAAATAGAACATGATTAATTGCTTAATTTTGAATTTATTTAATTTCACATGTATGCTTAAACTGTCGTTCCCTAGCTGCATTTTTGTCTCACAATAGTGTGAGAAATAAGTCGGCGTTTTTAGTCATCAAACGATATTTAAAAAATGGGTATAAAAAATCGTTGCAAATTTCCGTTGTTAGAAAACAAATTTCGTCCATTTCATACAAATCAGTTGATGAAGAAAAATGTGCGATTTATTCTGTACACCGTTGCGAGATAAAAACGCAGTCAGGAAAACAAAGCATTATGTTGTAAACAAGTAATTTTCTTTCATGTTATTCATTCCATAAAAAACCTGTGCGAAACCAGGCGGAAAGTTATTATATATATAGACGAACTTTACAAATTAAAAAAATTGCAAATACATAATGAAATGTATTGAATTAATTTTTTTTTTCGAAAAAAGTGTCTAACCTAGATAATGAGCCATCTCGTCTTAGTAAAATTGTAATTGCTGCTTTAATCAATTCAGTAAGTTGATCAGATGTTAAATTCGTTTGATTAACTGGAACTGCAAGTAGTAAAAAGTCCAAAGAAACTCGTTGAACTAATACATTTCTATCTTGAATACTGTCACTTAATGCGGACACCATTATGTTCAAATCAGTACCAAACACGAAATATTGCTCCTCTATAGGTATTTTCTTATCAACATGATCCAGTAAATAATTAAAAGCTGATAATCGAATAAAATTATTGTCTACTATACAATGCCATAGACAGGAGTAAAAGTATTGAGAGCCCACAGCAGCACAGATATTTTCAACCAATTGATTTGTTCTATTTTTATTTTATTTTCATTATTAGAACAGATTTATTCATGCAGAATGTATCAAATATGCATATTTGTTACAAAAATAAATAATGAGATATATTAAAATGATTTTAGTAATAGTAGATAACTACATTTATAAAGGAATATAAAAATCAAATATTAATTAACGTTACTTTTTTAATCAAATTAACTTGTATGATTTTACAAGTAGTAAAGTCATTTAAAATCTTTTCTTAATTTTTTTAAGATTTTAAAATCATTTGCTAAGATACTTCAAAAATTCTTTATTTTGTCAAAAAATAATTTCTACAAAAAGTATACATAAGGCGTATTCGAAAATAGCACTCTCAATAGGAGAACTAATATATCATAACTACTCAAAATTAATCAACTTCTATGTTTTGTACAAGAACGAGTAAGTTTATCAAAATATCTTACTAACCCTATTCTTCGCAAAGTGCTATTTTCGAAAACGCGTCCAGAGTAAAATAATCAACGAAAAATGTGTAATGGAATTTCCTATCTAAGAGATTTATTACCCCCGAAAGTTTAAAAAACTGTATTTTGTTTTTTGTTTTTAAATGACTGAATCTGTATTTCTCAATTTTTGTATTTCGAGTTGTACAAATTTCATTTTGTACATTGCTACTAAAAAAATGATCTACTTCAACGTGAGAATAAAATCAATGCTTGTTTTTTAACTTTACTTATTAATTCACTCTATAATGTAAATATTGGAGTAAAAGATATATGTATAATGATAATTAATAACCCTTTATTAAATAAGAAAACAATGGTGAATCTTTATTTTATTAATTTATTGAAATTTTTTTCTTTAATTTTCACTAAATTATCTTATATTTGTTCAAAATCCAATATTAATGTTTACTTTTGATATCTTCGTAATATTTACATTTTTTTATTTAAAAAATAATTATGACAGATATTGAAAAAAAGTATGATTTAGTGTTTTTATTTTTAATATATTAAATAATTCAATTTTTATAATTATATATTAAAACAATCTTGTATATATTAATTTTTATTGACAATATATGCTTTACTGCAGAAATGAAGTTTTATATTTTTCACTACCAAGTCAATTTATCACAGCCTTATCAATTACATTAACATAAATTTCGAATCATATGAAATATTTTAAATGTGTTTGGATAAAAAAATTAAGCATTATGAGTCATTCTGCAATCATGAAAAATTATCAAAAATTAAAGTTTCCATTTAAAGCAGAGTCGGTTTTAGATTTAAAGTATTTTACATTTTTTAAAATACTAAAATCACATCGGCTTTAAGCTGAAAACTTCAAGTAAATTAAAAACCTATCCGAATATTCGGAATTTATATCGAGACCTGGCAGAACCCCCATTAAAAAACCGCTCAATGCCGGTCGTAATCGATCGCCAAGTGGCACAAAATGTGTCTCATATATTGACAGCAAAATCGGTCGAACGGTCAATGATGAATTGGCCAACAGTGGAAACAAACCTTTTTTATTAATAAAAATAATTTTAAAAATATCTCGAGTAAAAAAAATTGCAAACGTCCATTTAACGTTATTTCATTTTTTCCTAATAAAACTTTAAGTAATTAAAATAAAATTACACTGGATTCGTTTTAATTTAAATTTTCAAACATTTTAGAAACCAAGTTAAATTACGCAACAAATTCTAAAGTCATAAAATTTCTATCCATATCAACACAAATTATCCGAATTGATAAAGTCTTATCTTAACTGTCTATTCAAAAATTGATAATATTGCTCAATTTCTTCTATAAACAATCAGTGTGTTACTGTTCAAAACAATTTTGTTACTTTTTTTTTAGTTCAATAGGTATTTCTAGATATTTTTGTATGTTTCTATTGGTGAATAAAGGGTATATCTTTTTTTTTGCGAGGAAATTTAAAGCTTTTAGCTTTTTTAAATGAACTAAATTTTAATTAATTATAGTTCCTAAAATATAAAAAATAATTAGATAATTGCAGTTAAGGAATGTGGACAAAATATGACTATGTTTACATCACTGAATAAATTCGGCTCGGAACTTTTTTTTATAAAGTTAATGTTTACAGTAGATAAATTAATCATACTGTAAATATTTTATGACATATTAAAAAATTACCAGCCTAAAAGTTTTTCACTTTACCAGAATATTCACAGAACAATATTAATCTTAAGAAATTAATGCTAGTTATTCTCGAAACATTCAATTCTAAACTGAAATTTCCAAACATATAAAAAGTTGAATTAAACATTTATTAAAAGTTTCCGTTTACTCCGAGATTTTTACTAAATTAATTAAATTCTGAACAGAATTAATTCTGTGGTGTAAACTTAGTCTAAGTTTTTATTATTATCTACACATATACACATGCACACATACCCAACAAACCATTTAATACTAAAACAATAAGGGTTCAATATGGTTGTAAAAAGAATACTTTTTTCCAATTATTCCATATGAATTATATAATATTTTTGTTTTAGTTCCATATGTTTTAAATAGTGAATTATTTATTTTAAAATATGTAAAAAAATTTTATATTTCTTCTATTATGTCCCCATATAAAATTTATATATTAAAAAATCTAGACATTTAAGTTTATTTGCAATAGAAAATCCAATAAGTTTCCAAATTAAAGTAATAATAATTTCATAAAGAATTCATATATAACCCCAAATGAAAAAGAAAAAATTATTGAATTTTTCTATATAGTTTGTTGGGCAGGTGTACCGTAAATAAGTTTTAGAGCCTTTTAAATTCTGAACCTTCCTGAAAGATAAAAATTTAAAAAATAAAACTATACACATAAATCCAATAACTTATCTCCGCTAAGTTTGCAACAAATTATCCTGAAAATAAAATTTTAAAATCTTTCTTATTTCACATTCGAATAAATCATTAAAATATTCAAACAGATCCTTACAATGCTTGCTTTTAAATTAAAACTTCATTTAGAAACATTCCTATTTGTATATCCATTTAGGTTTATTATAAAAAATTTATTTACATTAAAAACATGTAAAAACGTTACAAATACAAGGCAACTGATGTATATTAAATTTTGATCACTCGAAAAACTATACTACTCAATAAAAATAGCTTTGAAACGACATAAGTCCCTGACTTTTATTTCGGCAATATTCATTACTGTTTTTAAGGCGTTTTCAAAAAGAATTAAAGCGTAGATTTCCCTTTTTATTAAATAGTGAAGGATATTTCCTATAATGACCCATAAAACGAAAAAAAAAACTCGAATCAATATACGTTAATTAATCATTATTAATGGAAAATGATAACTTTAGAAAGTTTAATTATTGAAATTTCCCCCATTTCTATTATTTCAAACAAAGTATTTAACACTTTGTAAAAATATAAAGTCATACACGAAAACAACTACTAACTGCATCATTAAAATTTTACAATAAAGGAAAACTTTAATAGAATTTTAAGTTTAAAATTCTTGCCAAGTACTAAATATATTTAAATTAACTTTGTATTAAAAGTTGTAAAACTTATTTTTAAATAAATCCTTTCATTTTTCATAAATATCGATGAACTGATTGTTTAATCGCTCGAAAATTATAAACTTTTGATATAATAGTTTGAAAGACTGGGAATTTCTCTCTTTATATATATATATATATATATATATATAT
>AGDA01015871.1:0-16078 GCA_000281935.1 Mengenilla moldrzyki | reverse complement strand
AGTCTTGTACTATAATTACTCTCTAACCTCAAAATAGTCATCTATTTTTACACTTATTTATTCACAATTACCATTTATTCTCTAGTACGTTCATTCAAAAGCCACAAGCAGGAAAAAATTTTTAGTTTCAACCCTGGATAATTTGGAAAGTGGGGAAGTAATTCATACTCCGATTAGTTATTTTTTACCATTGTTTTCATCGATGTTTAGGACAAATAACAAATGTAGATTTATTCAAAATATTGTAACTTACAATTATTCGTTAAATTTCAGTGAAATTTTGATATCTTTTGCTTAAAAATTAACTCTAATACAAAACCATATATATCGTTAGGATCTCTTTTAAAAGTTTGGGGATGTTTATCCCATGTACTGTTTGTTAAATTTAAATAATTTCATCACAAATGTTGTTATGTAGTTTTCAACTCAGTTTAGATTAGAAATTGTTTAATTATCAGCTTTAGTGCAATGACGTTTTCAAATGGAGAGTTTCACTGTCATATGCAATGAAAAAAGTTCACATAAATTTTGTATCGAATTGAAATTATCTTCATGCAGACTGAACTGTTAACAAATTTCGGGAGATGTTTTGATCAATAGATGAATGGAAAATAGGAAATATTGTACTAATGACCCCATGGAAAGAATTAAAAATGCGTAAACCGAGAAATATCGGTTTAGGCCGTGTTTAAGAAAATGTTGGGCCGCTGAACTAATTTTCACGCACCGTCACACTTTGGTCTCTATTATGCAAAATTACAAAATAACGATTTCAAAAAAGGCATTTGGAAAAAAGCACCGGTGGCATGTAGAAAACTTCAATTGAATGGGGCAAACAATAGACAAGTGGGCTCAGATTGAGGCCTAAGCGCGGGCTCCTCTTTCTTCCTTTTCATTTTCTCTTCCGAGCTTTTTGATTTTCAAGCACTTTTCAGAATTTTTCCTTTATTGCCGCTATATTACACAATCACGATGTGTATAAATACTTTATAAATTTGTGCATACTTAACTGTGTGTTTAAATCAGAATAATAACCGGTAAAAACTTAATGTTAAAAAAATGCGGTTTTTTTAAAAAATGAAACGATGAAAACTGTTTCGATTCGATTTTTGTCACCGATCAATTTCGTTTTTTAGATAAACATTTACCTGAGATTAAAATCTTGTTCGGCTCTTTTCACGCGAAAATAAGAAAAGATTTTATTATAAAAGACTTTTAAGATTATAAGCACTCACAAATGTTTCAAACGCATACATTTTTTTAAGTTCCGATATAAAAATCTCTTGAATACGTCCGTACGGTCTAGCAAATAATTCAGATATGACATTACTATAGTATACTGTCAAAAAGGCTTATTGAATTAGACTTATTTTAATTACTGTTAAATTTAGAAACATTCATCAACAATTTCATTTCTTATTTGTATTATGTATATTTAAGTATACCAAAGTATAGTGTTAATACAATGAAAAGTATAAACGTATTTTTTGGTTAATTTTATATTTTATGCTCGGAAATATTTCAAACATAAAACTTAAGTCAAATTTGTATAATATGATTAACTATTTCAGGTATTAATAAATTAAAAACAATGTATAATTGTTTAAAAATAACAACTGGTCTCTGTTATTGACTTAAATGAAAATATGCAAAAAGTATTATACTGAATATTAAGTTTGAAACAATAAATAAATAAACAATAAGTACACAAATAAAAAATTTTACATTATAAAAATATGTACTAAATACAAAACTAAATTAACAAAAATTTCTAAAGAAGAATTATTTTTTTGAATTTTAGTAGAATTATTCTATTTTTTATATCATTCATTTTATATCACACATATTTTTTGTTAACCCCAAAATATAAAAAAAATTTATCAGTGTACTTTACTCCAAAACTAAAAAAAAGTGTTGTTCCTATAAAAATAATATAACGATTAATAAAATTATGTATAAAATCATAATTGCATATCAGTATGCGAAAATTAAGTGCTTTTATACATTTTATATGTAATTTTACTTTTACCAAAATTAAGTAGATTCATACTTAAATGTTTAACGTCATATCACCCATATATAGATGACCGTTATGCTTCCACATAAACCCCGCCAACCTTAAACGGGTGACACTATTTTTCGTCTAGTCAAAAGAGGGTTTTTAAAGAAATTTCTAATAATTGTTTGCAAGACAATTATGATTGGTACAAATAACAGAAAATAACCAATTATAAAATAAACAAACAGAAATATTAAAAATATATTTATTTAATTCATTGAATTATCAGTTCTTTAGTCATTACTGCCACTGCAATTAAGGGAGGCAACAACATCAAAATAGTGGTAATTCTATAACACTATACTTGTTTATACTACTACAAGGTAAACTATGCTTAAATTTAAACGACGCTTTACATTGTACCGCATTTCTTTTTTCTTTTTCACTCCGAGTCTCTGATTTTGGCCCAAAATAAACCGCCAATTACGCTAAGCGTTCAGGGTCATAAAACAAAATTCAAATTTTATTTCTATCTGAAAAAAAAAGTCTGTACAAATATAAAGATGTCTAAATGGCATAAATTAAAAAAAAAATTGTAGTTAGATGAAGTATAAAAATAGTGTTGCCCTTTGCAGAAAAAATAACAATATGCAAATAATTAAAATGACCACCATGACTTTATTATTAAACATCTTTAACTGAAACCAGAAATATTCGACATTTAAGTTAAAGTTATATTAATAACTCAACAGAAAACAAAACACTTACGAAGAGAACTATTTTTTACGTAATAATATTTGAGTTCATGCTTAACTTGGTATATTTATTTTTTTACCCCGATTACTATCTTTAAGAAAATAATTTTTAAAATTAAGCAACATTTTCAGTACAGATTGAAAACGTTTAAAGTACCATTGTGTAATATAACTGTAATTATCCCTCATTTTTCTCACTACTCATATAATCTTTACACATTTCAGGGAAATGCACTTTTAATTTACACGTTGAAACTTAGAAAATATATATGAATTTAAAACTGAAAGAACTATAAAAGAAATAAAAACAAATCTCGAAAAATAAAATATACTTTACCCCCTCCTCCCACTGGCTTAACATCAAAACTCAAGAAAACATTAAGAGAAACCCGTTTTTGGAGGAAAAAACACATGTAAATTTAAATGTCGAAGTTTCAGTTTTATATTTATAGACTCCCATAAGAGTCCCTGGGTCCCTGGACCTTCTTATGCTATTCAATATTAGTCTATGCAATAGTCAGAATTTTCCACATCGAATTTAAAGCCCAACGTTATTTTTAGATGTGTTTATTATCGTTATATTACAGTGGTATTTAAACGTTTTCAACCTGTACCTGAAAATGCTATATTTAACTTTAAAAATTATTTTCTCAAAAATAGTAACCCGGGGAAAAAATAAATATACCAAATTAAGCCTAAACTCAAATATTATTACGTAGAAAATAGTTTTTCTTCGTAAGTGTTTTATTTTCTGTGGAAAACTAATTTGATTTTTTTAATTTTGGTAAAAACCGCTTTTTTTGGGATTTTTCGGCATTTAAATTATATAACTTTGATACCTTTTGAGATAATTACATGAAACTTTGCAATAAGTTTGAGTACTGTTTTCTAATTAGCCACGTGTTTATTTACAATTGATAGGTGGCGCAGTTTTCAAGATATAATTTTGTTTAAGTTGAAAAAAAGTTGTTCACCCCCTTCACAAAAATACGAATAGTGATGCCCAAACTGTGCCCGTTTTTTTGCTACTAGCGTAGTAGTACCAAAATTTATATAATTGATTTTTGGAGGAAAAAAAAGTTGAATTTTGTTGGTTAGTATAATTACATTTTTAAATTTTTTTCGTTTTGTGCATGATTCGAAATATTTATCTTAGTATACATCTATACTACGAAAAAATAAAGTTTTATGAAAAAACCTTTCATTGAGCTACAAACGACTTTATTTCAAAGAGAAACATAAAAAATATTTATTTATTAGTACAAGAATCGTTAAATTATTTTATTCCTACTTAGGTGACTTATTTTAGGTAAAATGTTTGAAAGTAAACAAATTTTCATATATGTACATAAATATTGAAAAATATTAATAGAACTTATACTTTAAAATGTTCTCTTAAAAGTCAAGACAACAACAAGATTTTTTTTAAATTTTCCGAAACTTCGATTTAATTTGATTAAATCAATTAAGTTATCATTATTTTATATACATTTCTTTTAAATATTTAATAAAAGTTTTTGTTGTCTTTATTTTTAAATGAATTTTTTCTTCGATGAAATTGTTTACGAACCCATATTTTTTAGCCAAATTTTTAATGCAGTTTATAAATTAAATTACTTATTTACCAATTTATCCATTACTTGCCAAAGTTTTTAATGATAATTGCTTTTTTAAATTTTGACGAACAGTTAAAACTTCATAAATTAAGTTTATCACAAGTTGTTTATATTCGATTTTTGCAACATTGCTATTACTCTTTTAGAGTTGTTGAGTTTGAAATTCAATATAAGTAAATCACTTACCAGAGTAATGGTAAATTAATAAAGTTTTATCAATTATTTAGTTTAAAAATTTTGCAGATGAATAGAGCTTTTTACAACATTCTAAGCTTAAAAAATGAAATTATTGTACTTAAATGAACGTTTAGTAGAATTAACTTTTACAGGAACTGATTCGACAATGAATAATGTTTGTGAGAAAATTTTTTCACACACATGTTGTTTACAGAACAAATTTACCACTTATTAAATGAAGACGTCCTGCTGTTGGTCAGTTTGTTTAACTTCAACCGATTATTCAGATGAAATTTCAAACTTTTACGAAATTACTAAATTACTAAATTACTTAAGTTTTTATTATTTGAAAATTTGAACAAATTTTAAACTGTTTAATACATTGTATCGTTTTTAAGAAAAAAGAACATATTTCTTTTCCAAGTTCCTTCTTGGTAATACAATAAAAAACGTTTGAAACAAGTATAACTTTTGTAGTAAACTGTAATTTATTATAAATTTGATTTATAAATAATTTACGACATGCTTAAGGTTATATATTATATAATGATTGCTCAAACGTGTTTGAAATTTTCAAAAAGACAAAATTTCGAACCAAAAAATGTTAACAGTTTGATGAAAAAATTCAAAAAGAAATAGTAGCAAAGATAATCTCTACTTTAAGCACTTTTTTGAGCACTCTTCAAATCAATTCAACTTGAGAATATCCTTTATTTCTATTATATATCGCTCTTTTCTTAAAAAACCGTCGTGTTTTTTGCCGGTATTTTCTCTTGTCAAACTCAATATTAGTTATTTATAAAAAAAATTATAAATATTTTTATAAACAATAAACAATTTCCGACATTTTTATTAATCATGAAAACGGGCTAAAGTCAATTTCGTTTAAGATATTGTTTAAAACTGACAATTTTGAATTATAAATTTGTGCCATATACGTTTTTAATATTGAGCACCACATATATGAATTACAGAGTTGTAGTTATCGTTCATGTTTCGTAAAAAAACTAGGGGAAAATATTGATAAAATATATAAAAAAAGAAGGGTGCATGACGGGGAGAAACTCCTGAATGATGATTGTATTTCATGTAATCCAAGGGTGAAAAATGCTGGAAAAAATCCATCTGCTTATGTTGTTGATAAAACGAAACGCCTTGTTGTGTGTATTAAAATCATAATTTTATTTATTGTTTTTGTTTTGCGTCTTATACGTATACACACATATACGAACACATTTTACGTTTAAGTTATTGCTCAAAATTAAATTAAATTTCATTCGAATTCATACTCGGCGAAAAACTTGTTTTCTTACTGTCAAACAATGAAGTCATTTGATTGCATTTTGACATTTTTCTCGTCTGATATACTGCCAGATAAGTTTCAGTTCTATTTCACGTTTACTCAGCCATAAAAATCCGACTCAAAAGAGTGAGCTAAGAATACATTCTTGCGTCGTCATTTCTACGAAGTTGAAGAATTTTGAAATTAAGTCACACTATCAATCATATTTTTTTCCTCTTAGGGAAGAAAAAAACCAAATTCTAATTGTAATTAAGCGATGAAAAATGCCGTATATGACTAATAAATTATCATGAAATTTGTCCCTGTAGCTAAATTTAAAAGTAACAAAAGTCATTTGCATTTATTATGTACTTTATGATCGATATTTTTCAATAAATTAAGAAGTGTACAGCGTATGTAAATTACAAATAAATTATTCTTAAACGATTACTTAGTTACTTAATATTTTTTTTCATTTATAGAAAAAAAGATAAAAATTTTGTAATTATCGGACGTCAGGAATCTATAGAGAAAAAAGAGTATACTTTACAGCCACTGGAAGGATCTCGTTTCACAAAAAGACAGTTAAAAAGTCAAGAATCTCACTTTTGGCACATAAGTATCAAACAAACAAATCGAGATAAAGAATTTTCCTAATATTGAAAAAAGAGCGAAAAAATTCTGAAAAGTTGTCATCGAAACAAGGCAATGATATATTGCACCCTTATAGAAATTTCACTTTTGGGGGGTAAAATATTTTCTCGTTTTTTCTTCGGTATTATTTTATTTTTTGAATAAGATAAATACATATATGGAATATATTGTGGAGAGAAAAAATAAAGACGAAGATAACTCACAAGATCTTTTAACAATATATTTTTATGACAAAAAAATCTTTTCAATACGCCTAAAATGTTTGTAAATATCTGTATTCATTATCGAAATTTATGAATAACTGTACAAATTGAACAGATTCATAATTTAGCGAATTTCGTGTTTTTTATCAATTTTGTTCTTATTTTTTTATATGTATATATGAATATTGCTGAACACAAAAGATTCTTTAATAGTGCAATGTTTTCTGGTAACTTGTATTAAATTTTTTTCCAGTTGTTTATTTTACATAATATATATAAGCTATGTGTTTTTTTATCTATAGAATTTTATCTGACAGAAACCAAATTTTTAAATTTCCTTGTAAGAAATAAATAAAAAACTATACTATCATTTTAACCATAATATATTTCATCCAATAGTCTTTTCATATGAAACATATATTGAAAAAAAGTCATAAAAAAGTTACGAAAATAAGACGATTTCTTTTTTTCTGGATAAATAATATCTGAACTCGAAATCTAATTCTTCATTTAGAATTGTTCGAATTTTTATTTTTTTATACAGAGTTAATTTTTCTAAAATCAAATTATTTGATAAGAATCTAAACATTTTGTTTTACAACAACATTAAAATACCGATAAAGTTTTTTTAGGTAGAACAGAACAGGTATCAGGACATTATCAGTATATTTTGTTATAATTAAAAATAACATCATTTTCTTAACAATATATACGATAAGGCTCGAAAAACATGAATAATTTATTAAAGTTGAAACATTCTTTGCATTCTTTTGCATATATTTTTTGTTCGATTTTTTTTTTCTCAAAAAAGGATAAATGTACACCTACCTTTAGACTGTTTTCTCTTATATCGAAGCGTAAAATTTTTGCTAATGCCTCAAGGAAGACATTTTTTTATTTGATTTATACACATAAAATATTCGAGAAACGTTGATTTTCTGTAAAAATTTTATGTCTCATTCACATAATTGCTCATTAATTTCTTACAATGTTCCCTATCACTAAATTTTTATGGCAATGTTTTTTATTAGTTCTAAAGATTGTGCAAATTTCAATGTTATTCGCCCATAAAACCGGAATTTTGTTCTAGTAAACTTCGCCATTAAAAAAAGTTACTTTTTCTTTCAAGTAAAAAATTTACTTGAAACACTTTATTATAATTATCCTTAAATATTGAGTTATTATTCACTAAATTCAGATAATTATTTTACTTTCTACTTGTAGTGAAGTTATATATGGAAATTTAAGGCTTACCTATATAATTCTAATTTACACAAAATGTTCAATGTGTAAGAATTTCTTTATTAAGTTTGTTTTAAGAAGGACTTTTATTTAACTTTTAATTAAAATTACGGTTTATATTTCAAAATTCTATTAAACTTTGGTTAATTTAACTAAACTATGCTGCCATTCATGTTTTTAATAAGTCAGCTCTTTAAAAAATAAACAGAAAAATAATATTATCCAAAGAGATTTATTTTAAAATAAGTGAGTGTAAATTTTTAACTCTACATAACTTTTGTAAAAGAACCTATTTTTATAACATATCTTAATATAATTATGAAAGGTTCATTTAGGTTAAAAAGGCTGTTCTTGTATTAAAACAAATAAGTATCTTTTGATTTTTGACTTTAAAAGTCTAATTTCATTTTTTAAGAATATATTTTCATATTTTTGAATCGGAAAAACAACCTTTTTTTATTCTTCCTTTGGTACTTGTATTAATAAAGTGGAAAACATTCAAAGGTACAATTGTTTGATAAGTATAAATCGCATTGTTCTTCGTTTAAAATAAAAGGGTGAAATTTTTAAAAAAATGTAATTTTTAATTTCGATGATAATTTTTAGTCATTAATTTTTTATAAGCAATTTAAAACGTTTTTACATTATTCCAAGAATTTAATAACAACGTTTTGAATTACAACGGATTTCTATAATTTATATGGTTGCGTAATTATAAAGAATAAAACATATTGCTATAGGAATATATTTGTGATTTAATAATTGTAGTGAAAACAGAAGTATGTATAAAATCCTACTGTATCACAACTGATAACAAACGCTTTATATAGTTTGGCAAACATTTCAAACCCAGTTAAAATTAATCACATGATATTTTTTGTTTCCACAATTTTAAATTGTGTGTAATTTAAAGGTAAATGACTTTAGTAATTTTGATGTCATAAGGAAACCTTAGCACTGAAATAATGAAGAATTGTTAAGCTTATAACTTTAGTTTTTTCTAAAGAGTTAACCAAACCGTGTAAAGCAACTTTCACCACCGAATGTAATATTAGTTGTTTTAAAAACAATGAATAAAATACTGTACGAGACTCATGAGGTTATCGTTGTACCAAAATCATGAAGGGTAAATATTTATTTTAATAAATCGTTTCATAAGTGTATATGAGTAATTTTGAACACAAGACACACTAAATTTTAATTTCAAAACTACTAACTGTTCGTCATAAGTAATTAGGTAACTTTAATCAAGGGAAAGTTTTATAGACATTGTGACTTTTTAACCCTTTAATAATGAATATCAAAATTCTAATAGTAATTTTATTAAAATTCACAGCTTTTCTGTTATATGGAGTATGATTAAACATGTTTTGAATTTTACTGTTTAAAATAACTTTAAAGGTTATTAATATATTTTACATTAGACAGTTTAGTTTATGTTCAAAACAAAGAAAAACAAGAGTTGATTATTGTCACATTTAATTCACCATTTTTATAAAATGTACGTGGATAATAACGTTTCCTGCGTATAAAATAAATCGTCCTAATATCAGAGTAGTGTCGCAGCGTACGTTTTGCTATCCGGGAGAAAAAAATTAAAAAACACCACCTCCACAAATAATTACTATCAAAACTTTTAATTTGTAATTTTAATCTTTCTGTTTTTTTCTCTCAACAAAACCTTTTATTTAAACTTCCACTGTAAATTCGTCCACTATTTGGTCATTATTTGCTATAGCTTCTAAATCAGAAAGCCCAGTAGTACTCATCGATGAACACAAATAATTCTTAATAAGTTTTACGTTAGAAAAACTTCTTTCACAAGTAGCGTTACTTATTGTCTTTGTGTGATATTACTGAATAGAAAAATTGCCGCTCATTAGTAAAGTGCCACCCCGGGGAAAGCACCCTTTTTGCCTTCTCCACCATCGCTACGCTACTTTTTCAGAGTAAATAAAAAATATGTTTAATGACAACAAATTTAAAATATCGGTGGCAATGAAAAAAAATTCTCTTAGAAGTAATAATAACAAAAAGTTTCTTTTAGAATTTACAAAAAATTCTACTAAACTGAACTAAAATCTATTAAATTATCGTTATTTTAGGTACATTTTGTTCCAATTTTTAATAAAAAATATTTTATGTTACATTTAAGACAACTTTTTTCTTAGTGTAAAGTTTTCCTTCAAATATAAAATACATATAATATTTAACACAGACTTAAAATAATATATATATATTCTTCTGAAATCGTAGAAACTTGATTATCCTATTTGACAGAAAGTGTCCATTTTGCCAATTATTACTATCATTGAATTTCAAAATTAAATTTCAATTAAAATTTTTGTACAATATTACCGTGTGTTTCTATTTTAATAATGAAAAGAGATCTTTAAGAAATTTCGTTCTGTATAATATAACGTATACGTAATGATAAAGTAGCACTAATGATTTCATGAATTCGATTTATATTGTGTCCCTTGTTTTACTAGTTCAAAATTCATAATTTAATTTCAGACATATTTGATATTAGTTACTTAATAAATTGTTATTCGAATTATTAATCATATTAAAAACAAAATTGCTAATTAGAATTTAATTACTAATTCTTTTTTTACTTTTTTTAATTTCTTATAATGAAATTAATCAAAACAATGCTTTAAAAGTATGAAATGTTTTTGAGCATTATAGCGAAAACCAGCTTTAGTAGAAAAAGTAAACGTTAATTCAACTATATAAGAATTTTAGAAATTTATGATATAAATTCAACTATCCTGAACGAAAATATCGCAATTTATTAGTGGTTTTAATTGCAAGAATAATCAAATAATAAAGTAAATACCTTTATTAGAAATTGAAAAAAAAAAGTTTTCAAAGTGTTATGACTTTCTAGAATTTTAAATTATATGATGGAATAATATATAATTTAAAATAACTTTTAGTTATTTATAAAGTGAATTTAACTGTTTTTATTTATTGGTTTATTAGCTACGAATAATAGAATTATACTATTTTTTAAAAAAAATCAAATATAACTACTTAATAGTATCGATATTTAGTTCCTATTTTTGATACATAATCAAAATCGTTTTAATTATTATTACTGTTGTTGAATTCAAAATTTTGAATATTATAAAAAATTTTGAGGTAGACTAACGTTTTCATATTAAGATCTGTGTTTACATTCAGGCAAACAACCCGAATAAAATGCATGTTTCTTAGTCTCATTGGATTACGAACTGAAAAAAGCAACAAAAAAAAAAACGTTATGACTTTCTGAAGATATAACTTATATGAGAAAATATTATGGTTTTAAATAGCTTTCAATTTTCAGTTTTTAAGCATCCATTTTTATTACGTTGTTTAGTAATAAATAGCAGATTTTTATTCTTACATAAATTCTACAATTCCTTTATTTCAAGCAAATATTTTGATTCTCTATTAACTCACTTAGAATTACTTTTATAATTTGAAAAAAAAAAACGTGTAATTTTCTACTTTTCACTACACTTAATTAGTTCAGTTTTTCTTTTAAATTTCAAAAGTATTAAAGCTCGTTGATGTGTTTTAATATGTGATTGTGAACAATTTATCAACTAAATTTAAATCACTTATAGTTTAAAATTCGTTTTTGTATATACTTTTTTTTTAAATCTGAATATGAAACACATAAAACACGTAAAACATATATTAGTTTTTTATGGTGTAAAAAAATCATTCATTAATGAAAGTTAGTGGTAAATCAGTGTAATGTTACACCCGTAGAACATTTTGTATCTAAAATAAATCAAGATTTGATCTTAAGTCGTCTAAAAAATATCATTTTTTATATATTTCAAGTGTAGGAACTTCGAGACTATAGTCTCGATTCAGTCATATACTAAAAATGTATTTTTATATAATTTTTTAACTGTTAGTTACCAAACAGTTAAAATTTAAATCCCTTTAGTTAACAAAAAATCGTGAAAAAGCCGTAATTATTTGGAATCTAGTTTGAGCTACACTTTAGACATTTAATGAGTTTATGACTAAAAGACAAGACATAGATGAATTTCAGATTTTTGTTTAAGAAATGTTTTACGGGATCTTATTTGAACATAAAAGCAAACTTATACGATTTTGTTATTAAAATTGAAATAAATAAAATTAAAAAAATATTTTTATTAAAAAAAGGAAGTATACCTATGTTTAAAAAAATTTAGGAACAAAATTTGGACACATTGGTCCCCGGAAAAAAACGATAATGAAAAAGACTCTTATTTTTTAAAGTTCTTTTGTTTAATAAAAAAGGGGATTTAAAAAAAGGTGTCCAAAATAGGGTACCCTTGAAAATCCCTTTATTGTGATTTAGTACTGTATGATGATTATAAAACGATGATTATTGTTAATAAATATCAAAAGAGGAAAGTACTTTTTATGCTAATCAACTAAAATATGAATACCGAAGAACTTTGTTCACTTTTACAAAAGAAAAGCTCATTCATAAAAGGGTAATTTATTCACTCATATATTCATTTTATTTACTATTTTGTTCAATTAAAAAAAATACATAAAAATTAAAATCGATAAACGAATTGATGTTTTTGACAGTTTTCGATACATGCCAAAAAAATATGCATATATAATTCAGACATATAATTAACAAATCGGCAACAATATTACTTGAGAAAAGTAAATAAAAAATCACCATGTATATACAAATGAAAAAAGAACGTTCATAAAAAACACCATTAAGTTCGTAATAACTTTTCTTAAAAAATTCAACAGGTAGTTTATAACCAAAGACAAAAAAGTAATAAAATAATTTTATTTCTAACAATTTCTAACTAGAAAAAATATGCATGGGAAAAATTAGTTTCTTAGCGTTGTTAGTTTATTATCGATTTTCTTGGCCAATAAAAAATTGTCATAAAGACATCTTTTGGTATACTTAATTGTTTAATAAAGCTGATTGTCGACTTTTCGTTTATTATTAATATTTGGGAAAAAATTTTGGGATTTCATTGATTTCTAAAATATTAGATCAATTACTCAAGTTTCAAAATAGCCATTGCTCTCTACGTTTATCGTCAATAAAAACGTTTCGAGATTCTCCTATGAAATATTACTTCCGTATTTACAATGGTAAAGTATCATCTGTTTTTGAGCAGAACAAAATAGAATTTCCATCTATTAAGATATTTATTGAAAAGACGGTATAATTTTGCTGTCATGGCAAGAGTAACAATAATGTTGTGACTAGGTTATTTTGCGAACTTTCAGTGTTCGACATCAGACCGACGAGTCTGCGATGGGAAAACGATCGATATTGAAAACAGAAAATTGCTAAAAACTGAAATGATAAATTACGTTTTTTCAACAAATATGCATTTAATAACCATGAATAATCAAAAAGCCATTCAAACTTATAATTGATGATTATAAATTTTTTTCTTCGTCTCATACACACACATATATATGTGTGTATATATATATTGAAATAAATAAACGATTCTTCGTCTAATAAATTTTTACAAAGTTAATTTTTTAAGAAAGAAAGAGAAATCATTTATCAAAGAAAAAAAATAAAATTTTTTTAAGAAAATCATATTTTTTGAAACAATTTCTTGGTCACGGCTTTGAGATTTTCTCTCACACGCACATAGATATATACATAGCCAAGAAAGAGCCCGAATAATAGTAATAATAATACACACACAAAAAGATATAAAAAGAAAATTTACTACATTTTTCCCTGAAAATGGGTCTTTGACGTCTTCGAGCGCAGCCAACAATTCAAAATTTATGTGAATATTTACCTGGATTTTCTCCAAAAAAATCTTTCTGCTTTTGTGTTCAAATTTTTTTCATAGTCTGTTCGTCTTGAAAAAAACGCAAAGAAAACGGAAAAAATTAATTTATGGAAATTTGATTTCGATACTCGATTAATTCTTTTTTCATTGTCTCTTATTGTTGTCGATGTTCAGGTGAAAAGCCGTTTAAATGTGAATTCGAAGGCTGTGATAAACGATTTGCAAACAGTTCCGATCGCAAAAAGCACTCGCATGTGCACACGTCCGACAAACCGTACAACTGCCGCATCGCCGGCTGCGATAAGAGCTACACGCATCCATCCAGTTTACGGAAACATATGAAGATACACGGCTGTTCGATGCCCGGTAGCGGTGTTTTGCCGTCGTCCGGACCCAATGCGGTGGCCGTTAAAGTGTCGCCGCAACACTACGATAGCGACGGCGATGATTCAAATTCGTCAAGTGCGGCCAGTATGGGCAACACGCCGAATGCCGGTTCCGGGCAGTCTGTGAACGCAAACGGTTTAAGCACACCGAGTCCGGCAACGTCGCAACTGTCGCATCATAGTTCCAGCAACGGAGACGTGCTGAACGTTAACAGTGCTGTGACCGGACCCGGTACCGGCGCCGGCGTGACAACGCATCAGAGTCATCTGAACGACTGGTACGGTTGCCAGGCTCCTGTGCCGGCCGTCAATCACCACCACCACCATCATCATCATTCGCCGCCGATCAGCCACCACCATGCGTTCAACCATCACCTGATGCCCTTCCACCACCACCATCAAACTGGAGCCACCACCTGTTTCTGAAATTATGCCCCTGGGTCCGCGGCGTCCGCACCAATTTCATAGCGTTGCGGAACAGGGGTTAATATTTCTCTAAACGTTTTTGTGATCTACTCAAATCGACAAAACCAACTACTGAAGTTGTCAAAATTTTCACCCTATTTTTGTTGTTTTATTTTTATGAGAAATTTTAATAAAAAAACACTAATGTAAAAAAACCAAGAGAAAAAAATTAATAATAAAGACGTAAATAAATTATCAGAAATTGGTAATCTTTTATTAAAAATTATTCATAATGAATTTTTTTGCACGAAACAATCAATTGATCAAGCATTGGAAATTTAAAGCCAGTTGAAATTATATTTTGTATTGAACATGGAAAAAGTGCAATAAAATTGCATGTAATGCATATATCATTTTTTAAATGAATAAATTATTTTTTATTCCTTAACATGCCACAAAGACGTTTTCAAAGCACAACGATGGAAATCATGAGTTTTCTTAAATTTTTCATAAAACATAAATTTTCATGATAGCATCGCATATTACACAAAACTGTAGTTATATTTTTTTCAATTAAAATAATGATTCATAAGAATTAAAAAATGAAATTTTTTATTTTGAAATAAAATAAAAACATAAAAGAAAGCGTGGTTTAAAGACGTAAACACAAATGAAATATTCTGATCTATTAAAAGGTTTGCATTTAAATTAAAACAAAATTGTAGTAAAAAAAACTTAGAAATACTTTCCGATTTTTACGTTTATGTTTTAAGAAGCCATTGAAGTATTAAAATCTCTAAACTTCAGTGCGCAAGCATTGATCTGTGAACTGGAAGCGTTTTTGTAGCATACACTGAGAGAAAAATTTACTGGAAAATTTTTTTCTAATTTTGTTTTATTATTTTTTAGTAACTTTTTTTACAAAAAATTTGTAAATACCTGTGTAAAATATTTTTACTGAAAATTTTTTACTATTTTTTGTTTTACTAAAATTTAATAAAAAATTACTAAAAAATAGTAATTTTTTTACTTTTTAATTTTAATTTTTTTTAAAAAAAAAATGGGGAAGTGCTATTACTTATTTACAAAATAAAGCATCGCTCCTGGAACCATATTCGTAAAAAATCATGTACCTAAATGGATTAAACATCATTTCTGATTCTCAAGTAAGTTATATCTGAAATAGAACAACAAGAATAATTACTTGTTAGTAAAACTTCTAATCTGTAGTCTTTAAAAAAAAATTAACATTTTATTTTCAGAAAAGCAACGATATAAAAGATTTTTTATATTTTGAAAAAAAAAAAAAAACGACTTGAAAAAATTGGTTTTTCATTTATACATCTAATTTGCATAAAATGCATAAAAAAAAGAAAATACTGAGAAAAATATCCTATATTTTTAATTCTATTTGGAGTTTCAAAAAATATTGTTATATGAATCATTGAAAGTATACTTTTAAAAATATACTTATTCTCCAACTTTAATTATATATAATAGGATTGCATTTCTATACATTTTAATACAATCTAAACTTGAAGAAGGCCAATGTTTTAAGAAATATAAA
>AGDA01015812.1:0-18042 GCA_000281935.1 Mengenilla moldrzyki | reverse complement strand
CCTACGAGATGTAAAAAAATCGAAAATTCCGTCCCACATAAAAAAAGTATATATTAGAATTAGAATAGAAAAATTCAAGCTGATTAATGACTAAAAAATATACGTTAATAACACTAGAGAACCAATTTTGACTTTTGTTTTCACCAAAACAACATATATATTTTCTGAATGCCAAGTATCATTGATTACAAAACCAAAATATTTTTGAAAATCTTGATGCCAATTTTTAGGAAGGGGAAAACATATTTTTCAAAAACAAAAATTGTTTTCTTCGAATAATAGGGTCTAAAGAATTTTTTTTCCCTTAAAACAATTAATCAACCCCTGTTAAAAAATGTACCAAAAATTAAAAATATGCGTTAAAAAGGGGGTTCATGGTAATAATTTAAATTTGAAAAACGAGCAAAAAATGGTGTTTTTTCAAGAAAATAAGTTTCATTTTAATTTAATTGAAGAAGTAGAGTTGATACAGAAAATCTAAATACCTCAGAATAAAATATTTGAGTTACTTGTTGGTCGCAAACATAAATTTTTTTATTAATGAAATGATTTTTCTAAAAATTTTTGAAAATTAACATGCAAAATTCAGGTACAGGCTGCAACGTGATATTGTGCTAAGTAGTTTAAAGCATTATAAACAACTTACTGTACCGCACACGCTACGTAAAAACTCCAAAGATGGGGATAAAATTTAAAATGTGTTCTTGTATGAATATTATTATTTACAATAACAATTGAATAAAAAGTTAAATAAAAGCGGTGCATTTTTGGTTCTTCGGATTCGAAGGGGGAGAGATACGAACTCTCTTCAGATACCGTTTCATCGACCATTTAAACCCGAAAACTAACAGCAAATATCAGCACACTGTTCTACATAATAATCCACTCTGACTTTAACACCGGTTGGTTATTTAGCTTTAGGAATGGGAGCCGGCAACGTCGTATCCCTAACATCTCATTCTTAAACCCAAACGCTCGCATAAGTGCACCCAAATAACTAGGAACCGGATATTATTTAGGAAACATCTGCTTTAACAACACTTCATGCTTGGTTATCATCACGACTTACGTAGACGGAAGCTATGTGAGACCAAGCACTCGTGAGTTCGGGGCGCTGCATTAGCCCAATACGTGGTACAAAGTTTTACGAGATCGACATCATAGTGCTAGAGAAACCAACAGCAAGTTCATGACGTTCGCTTGGCTCTGCGATGCCGCAAGTCACCGGTGAAGCACTTGAAACGCCAATGAAGCAGATTCGGCCGCCATACGATGCCATTAGGCGCTCCACGATGCTCATCTGGTTCCGCGATGCCATAAGGCACCGTCGAAGCGCTTGGAGCACCAGCGAAGCGATACTGGCACCAAAAAAGCTCCGAATGAACCATTTTCGTCATTTTCCCTCTTTTTATGCTACAGAAACTTCGTTCAAAAGGGAAAACGACGTTCACATTCGGAGAGATCGACATTTGCCAACTTCGAAATTAATAGCACCTCATTTATTTCCAACAAGGGTGCGTTACATTACAGACATTTAAACTTGACTTTTTTAAATCAGTGATTCAAAAACGTATGTGTTTATTCAATTAATTTAGATGGGAGCAGATAATGGTGGGGCAGGGGGGTTGTGTCCCCCATTGTTTATGTCTCGACTATCTATGTTTAAGATGTTTTTCCTACTTCGAACTTTTTAATTATGATAGCAAAAGCTGCCAAACGATTTAGATAATAGTGTAATAGGTCTAAGGATCACATTAATGTAGTTTGTATATATTCAGTTTACATTCACTTCATTTTTGTTTAATGTTTTAAACTCGTTATTAAATGGTGAAATTAAATATAAAAGTCAAGTCAAAGTTCGAAAAATTATTTGAGCTCGGTATGAAGAGGGGGAAGTGGTTGGGGGTCCCATGTAATGGTTAGAGACCATTGCATTACGCCGTTATTGTTTTTCATTTGTGGTTTTAGAACTATGACCTACTAAATACTGAATGTACATTCTGACTCAACAAATTTTATATGAAGGCGTTTGATCTTAAGAATTTAATCAAAAATTAATGGCTGCAATTACAGCATTATATTATTGACTTCATTATTAAAATATTTCATGACATTCTAGTTTGTTGGGTCTATTATTTTGTCCCCTGGTGCAGTATACTTACGATAAACGGATAATCACGTTGATCAATTAAAACTTGGTAAAAAGTGTGCGACCGTTTCCAGACTTCTTTAGTATGCGAAGCAGTAGCGGTTGGTCCATGCGAGTCTGTGTTTGAGATTGGATTCGATTCTAAACACGGTTCGGAGCCGAAATCACGGTCGTAGACACGTGCTGTCCATGGAAACAATACGACACCACGGTAGCCAAACACGCGATGCAAAATCAGCTGTCCGGTTTCATAATTTTCGTTCAGTTTCGGTTCGCAAAGTTTTCCGACTTCTGCTAATCTAATCGACGATAAAACTCAAAATTACACATTGCCGCTAGTTTAAAAATAAAAATTGTTCAAATACCTTGTCAAAGTTCGAACAATTTGTCCCAACGGAACCCGAATTTGCAACCGTGAGAACATTTCAAACATAACAATCTAGCCACCCGGTTTTTTTAGTCTGTGAAAACGGAATATTACAGATTAACTACTTCTTTTAATGGCGTGTCAATTGCTAGCGCTTATAAGCGAAAAGTACAATTTATTCTGTATTTAAATCTGCAGGCTTATTTCAAAATTGAGCAGATCACTGAACGCTCAATTTTTAATTTTGTATGAATGTATAAAGAATATTTTTTTCTATATACTAAAGTGAAAAAACTTTTACTAATGAAGGAAATATAGATAAATTTTATACTAGTATTAAGGGTTTTGGAAAAAAGAAGAAAAACAGTGAGCGATCAGTGATCTGTTCACTTTTGAAACAAGCTCATGGGAATTCTCACAGACTAATACTCGCTGCATGTGTGCATTTTAATCACACGTGTGCATAATTTTAGGTAATGGAACGGCCTAAGCGAAAAAAGCGGTTTTTTACGTCGGTAAAGGATTTAACTAGGTTTATATTGGACCGTAGGTATTGTAATGCAGTTGGGTATGCTTTAATTCTGCTTGAAATTGTCATTTGCTTCATTGTTATCAAGCGTGTTAAATACACAGAAATTGACTGGACAACATATATGCAACAGTGTGAACATTTCCTTAATGGCACACTGAACTATTCTCAAATAAAAGGTAAATGAATTGTTTGTAGCTACTATTTATTCTGTAAGAAAACTTTAAACCTTTTATGGAAGAAAAAAAATTAATTTTGTATGGAGGCAATTGTTTAAAGTTGCTCTATTTTTTCCCCTTTTTTTATCCAAAAGTTTGCATGCCTGTGGTGAATTCGAAAACCCCTAAGTGAATTAATAAAACTTAAAAATGTATTAAAATGTAAATATGATATTTGTATCAACTTCCGATTATTTTTTTTGTATATAGCACACATTAAGATTTTACAAAGTAGTTACAGTATATTTGATTTTCAATTAAAACGTGTTCTTTAATTTCTTTATCATGTTTGGGACAGAAAGTCGACTTTTTGCTGGTTCTTTTTATGACCAAATGTCTTCATAAAGTATCAAGTTTGTTGCTTCACATTAGGCGGACTAACTAAATACTTTGATATTAGTTAAATTGCCGAGAAACCAATATCCTTATCGTCCACATATTATGGGGCATATCTTTGGAGCTACTCATAGGAAACAATAGCAATATGATGCAATAAACTTCTGACAAGGTGGTCAACATCCACCATATTTAATTTAAAATGGCCGCCACTAATTAATTTCCACTAGTCTAACCAAAAAATTAAAATATTTACTTATATCAAATACACTTAATTCTTTCAGTAACTAGTCGCTGATTGTTAGTTTAACTAAATTTTATTCAAAATTTCTGGTTCGTAAAACACCGTATTTAAAATTTTTAGGTGATACTGGACCAATTGTCTACCCAGCCGGTTTTTTGTACATTTATTCTGGTCTGTATTATGTGACCAATGGCGGCCAAAACATACGACTGGCACAATATATTTTTGGTGCCATTTATATTGCTCAACTATGGTTGGTGTTCCGTCTATATGCACGCACTCGTAAAGTGGAACCGTATATTTTGGTCCTAATGACTTTATCTTCCTACCGGATACACTCAATTTATTTACTACGACTTTTCAATGACACAATTGCTGTTTTATTCGTTTACGCGGCTTTAAATTTTTTTTCTGATAAACGGCTACTGGGAGGCGCTCTATTTTATACAGCAAGCGTATCTGTGAAAATGAGTACATTATTAATGGCACCGGCTGTTCTATTATATTTCGTTGTCACGGAACAAAAATTACTCCGAGTCATTTTCTTACTAGCTGCTTGTGCTGCCTTTCAACTTTTGATTGGTTTGCCATTTTTAAGCCACGCCCCTGTTGCTTACATTAAAGCTAGCTTCGACTTTGGACGAATTTTTGAGCATCAATGGACTGTAAATTATCGATTTTTGTCGCCTGCGATTTTCGAGCACCGTACATTTCATTTAGCGTTATTAACGTTACACATTATAACGTTATTTATATTTTTACGCCGGTTTTTGTGCTATTTTAAAGCGTACCGGACGCTTACCGCTCATCGATTGCAATTTGCTGCTTGCAAGCTACTTCTGTTACCATTCTTTGTATGCAATCTGATAGGGATTTCGTTTGCACGTTCCCTGCATTATCAGTTTTATACATGGTATTTTCATAGTTTACCATATTTGGCATTTTCGACGCCATTTTCTACAAGTACTAAACTTTTGTTATTGGGACTGCTGGAGCTTTGCTGGAACGTTTATCCGAGCACAGTGTGGAGCTCGGCAATTTTACACTGTTGTCATTTGTTACTACTGTATGGTGTGTTCAAATTTATGGCTGTGGATGGAGACTTCACGTCAACAAAGTCATCAGCTGATAAAAAAAAGTAATACTGATAAATGGAAAGCTTTGTAGATCAGAGGTATTCAAATTTATTAGAATTTAGAGAGCAATTAAATGTCTCTATATTTATAGATGATTCTGTATGCAATAACAATATTAATGATAATATTACATAAATGCCACTTAATAAAAAAGTGTCTGCTCTATGTGGTAATAAAAGTATAATAATGGCGAACAAAATGGCGGTTTGTTTACATTTTCGGTACACCAAGGCTGTATTTAGCGTACTAAACTATGTTAACATAAGCTGCATTCACTAATTTAAGGGATTTATACTTTTTGAGTAAAGGAGAATGGTATTTCTGTTAATGATTCTAGTAATGACAAAAACTACAGTATTGCTATGATGTATTTTTCACATACCATATTCGGTGCGAATATAAATAGATTAAGTCACCGAAATAAATTTTGGTGGTCCACTTTATACTGTGTAATTCACTATTGCCCATAACATATTTTTTTATGAAGTTTGTCATTTTTTATTTAAAGGTGATGTATATAAAAAACTTAAAAATGCAAGATTTTAGTCTACGTCAACATAGATCGCACAGTAAGCACATTTTTTCTTTATTCAAAACGTATAAAACCATAAATTAGTAAATACAACCAGAATTAGCATTATTTGCTATTGTTATTCTCACTATAAAACGGACAAATAATAACAGTCCTTTAAGTTTTCTTCTTTTTATTTTTAAAAATACTTATTTCCGTTACTTTTATTAAACTTTTATAAACCATAAATAATTTTTCATACGGGGTGTTCAAATAGATAGCGCATGGCTTCAAACCTTACTGAGGAAGTTTTCGAAGAACTAGAAACTTCATGTTTGAGTTTTCTTCAAGAGTAAAGATGGCAGTTCCTAAAACTGCTTACGTGTTTTCTTTTGAGTGCTTTGATTTTTTATAAAAATGTTTAGTATAAGCATCGAACAGCGAATTTTTATGGTGAAATCCTATTAGCAAAATAATAAAAACATCAAGACTGTGCAGAGTAAGTGGTCAACATTGTAGTACAAGAAGGACTTTCCCAGACTCGTACCATTCAAGCGTATGTTTTCATTTTCATTTTCAATTTTTTGAAATATCGATTTACTTTAAAAAACTCATCACTAGTACTTACTGATGACAAATTTGAACGTAATACTTCGAAGAAATAAATAAGACACATCTAATTTTCTCATTACCTAATAATACGTTCCTATAAAAATCGTGTAAAAAGAGGATTAGATGTAAACAAAGTTTAAAAATTCTTCTTAAAATTCACTTAAATTAATTTAATGCATTCCCAATTTGATTTATTTAATATGGTATAGAAAATAAATTATGAGGTTCAAGAAAAATACCTAGAATATTAAAAATCGTGTTGAAACAAAAAAAATCTCGCAGAGAATAAAAATTTCTTCTTAACTCGTGTTAAATCAAATTCGTGTGAATAAAGAATGAAGTTTATTTATTTTATTTAACTTATTACGCAAAAAAAATTCAAAATATTTAATTATCTAGATTTCTGATAGGAAATTTTTTGGTAAAAAACTTAATCTGTATATATGTAAGAATGGAATAGTATGAGACGTAAGTAGTAATTTTGTTGTTGGATAAGAACAAAGATTTAAGAAAATTTTAAAGTATTAAGTAATTTAAAAATTTCTTAAGATTCATTTTATTTATTTATTTTTTGAAAACAAAAAAAAATAGTTTTCAAATGCAAAAGCTTATGTTTTAATAGAGTTTGATTTCAATTCTTATAGCCCAGACTCAAGAGAATGAGAGTACAAATGACATTTGTATTTTTTACATAAAAACATATCCAAACCATATTTAAAAAAAGTCGAAATTGTTGTGTTTGCAGTATTTGTTGCGAAATGATCCTTGGCCATTATCATTATTTATCGATTTTAAAAGACTGTACTTTATATTTTTTGGTTTTTAACAATAAAGACAAACTTCGACTACATTTATGATAGTGTTCGTTTATTCAATATAATAATCATGAGTGGCGAATCCAAGTCAGATGTGTTACAACCAAAGCGAGATTGTGGCGATTCAAAATTCAAGTTTCAAGTCCTTTTCTTATTGGAAATTTGTTTACTTTTGTTGAGTTTATTGGGCAAAGTGAGTATAGCTATCGATAGAGATAAGACTTAAATCCGAGTAAATCTGATCCCTAGAAATGAACAGTGGACACTAAGCAAAGCCTGACTAGTTTTATGTACAGTCATTCCTCAGTTTTCACAGTAGATATTTTTTGATAAAGATGACGTAAAATTGGGGACATAAAAGACGCACGATGCTACCATTTTAATATTTGCAATTAAAATTTTGGAAAGCGGTGTGCTTGGTAACTGAACAAACTTTTAAGAGTACGTTCATCAATATGATACTGATTAATGGTATAATGCAAAACAATTAAAATAAAAACAAAACAAAAATTGTGGTTTAAAGATCGTGATTCAATGTACAGCGTAAATCGAGAAATGATGGTATACGTAACTAGGCTTAAACTACACATAATATGTTTTAAGCGATTTTTTTTGTAAGTCACTGGTTGCTTTTTTAATTAGAACTTTATTATATTTGTAAAAAGTATTATTATAAAACTCGGTTATCTTTCATGATAAGAACGTATATATTTTCTTGTAAATTTTCATTTTTGCTACTTTATTACCGAAATATAAATTTTTTAACTATGTAATTAAATACGTTGCAGCTCATAATCCAATTTTATGATTAGTAAATTTTTTGAAAGTCTATAAAACATGAATGACATTAATTGGCTAGATTATTTTATAAAAATTCCTCAATTTTATGGATAAAAATGTAAATAAAGTTTCTAAATGGTTAAATTTCGAAATACGAATTTACACATTCATATCGTAAATTTTACAAAAATTTCAAAAAACAATAAAATTTTATGATAATAATATTTACATTTTTCTAATAGAATTTTCTAATGAAATTCCAACGTTGAAATATTCAACACCTTTGAGTTAAATAAAGTAAATTTAAAAGATATAACTTGGTTTTAATTTATACAATAATATTTATGTAATAGCATTGTTTATATAATAAATTTACCGAAGTAACTATGTATACATATATTAGTATAAGTAAAAAGTTATATATACATACATTAAGTTTATATCCATATAACAAAAAACGTTTATTACATTGTTTATTTTTTAAGGTTCTAATAAACGCATAATACAAATGGGTAACCAAGAAAGGTTTTTCGTTCATACTTTTAATGAGAAGTTCAAGAACATTTGAGATTGATAACTTTGGAAAAAAACTTGGGTTTTCGCGAAATTTTAATTATTAGTAAAACAAACTACGTAATTACAAGATAAAGCATCGCTTTCTTAAAATAGTGTGAGAAATATTTTAGTAAAAATTTGTTAATTTTCGATGTTAACAAGTTATTGTTACTTGACAGCAAACTTTCGTAATGTTTATGAAAAAAAAAATTCAGGAAAACTGCCATGAACACCTTTTAAGTTGTCCTAGACCCTTAATTTTTCTTTTGTACTCATGGTCTCCTATTCGAATTATCATAAACCTTTGGAGGTCCATATGAACCACTTTGGGATTGACTCATATAAGTAAAAAGATGTTACAAAAATTATGTTACTATTACATAACAAAATTAGTACTGAAAACTTGTAACTATTAAAATAACATAACTTTTCAAACATAAGTGTGATATATTTTTTTCAATGTTGCTATAATAATAATAAATTAAATGAAGTAAAATATTACTATAATATCACAGTAACGTTTTTGTTATTTAAATACGATATATATTACATAATTTGCATTATTGTAATAAAAATTGATTTCGAATTTACTAAAAAGATTGATTTTTTACTTAAGTTCTATCTGAAAATGTGCATTATTCGAAAAGAATGTTAGAAGCCACGTTTCTGATTTTGGTTTTCGATAATTTACTGCTTGGCAAAATTTTATTTCTTGCATGAAAACTTTGAAAATATTGTCGCAAAAAACATATATCATTAAAAAAACAACTCATATATTTTGTTAAAACAATAAACTTAAAAAGAAAGATAACGATAACTTGTGACAAACAATTTCAAAGTTCATACTGGCATTAAAGAATAAAAACGTTATATATCTTCAGCCAGCTTTTTACAAATTTCATCCAGAGTACGATCTCGATGCTGAGAGGGTTTCTGTGCCTGAAGGGCCTCCTTCTGTTGCCTCAGCTTAAGTCTCTCATCTGCATTTAGCTCTCCAAAAGACCAGTTTCCAGTACCGTCGAATTGCAAAATGTGAGTATGGAAGCGCCAAAGTGTAGGCCTGTGTGAAATGGTCAACAAAGTTATACCCATGTCAATAGCTGTCTGATAGATATGACTTTCGACATCAATGGACACGGCCGACGTACATTCGTCTAGAAGGGCAAACAAAGGTTTGTGATAGAAAAGTCGTGCAATGGCCATTCGCTGCTTCTCGCCGCCAGACAGGGTGTCGTGCCATTCTTGTACACTGTCGAATCCTTCACGGTCCGCAAGGTGCTCCAGTTTTACCAAGTTAAGGATACGCCGCAAGTCCGGTTCTGTTATTTGTTTATTGATCATATCTACAGCCCTATCTGGGTAAATCAGTTGGTCGCGCAAACTACCCAGAGGCATATAAGGCCGTTGTGGTATATAAAATAAACCTCCATCTGGGACAATCATTTGTCCGCTGTATAAGGGCCACAAACCTGCTAGGATACGAAACAAGGACGATTTACCGCAGCCATTAGGACCAGTAATCAACAGATGTTGACCGTTACTGATGCATAATGTAAGCGAAGCACAAACTACATCTCCTGGGGGTGTAACAATCGCCACATTATTTAGATTGATTTTACGTTCGGTGGTGTACTTAGTTTCTCCTAGAACACATAGCTGTCCGGTATTATCGTATGCTAATATTGAATTCCGCTTTTTCATTATCATTGATTTGTTATAGTTACCAGTTGAAACTTGTTCGAATATCTTAAACATATTATAGACTCGTGAAACATGTCCGGACAGTTCAACAATGTCCTATGGGAGGAGAAATACATAGTTAAAGTTAGGCGTTTTAAAATAGAGTATTCAGAAACATATACGAACGTTTAAAATCACAAAAGTAAATTTTAATAGTGGAATTAAAAAAAAAAACTGACTTTGAAGTTGTATTACTCTAGTATTACGGAGAATAAATACTCTGACGTAAAAAAAGACTAACAGTTTTTTGCCTTTTATACATACAAAACAAGTTTCAAAATTCGACTGATGTAAGTTTTACGCTACTTCAATCGTACACTACACTAATCCTACACTACACCGATCTCATACTGGATCGCATTCCTGAAAGCACCCATTAGCATAGAAAACACATATGCTGACTTTATTTTCAGTGATATTGTGTGGTTCTAAACTTAGAAAAGCATTGAATGAATCATTCGGTGATGTTAAAGCAAAGCTCGACAACCAGGGGTTCGAAAATACTATGGCACTTGAAAGTGCTTGAGTTAAGTGAAAACAATGTATTTAACATAAAACATAGAATTAAAATATTTATCATTTATGACTGACAAACATTTAGATTAATGGGTACAATGGATAATAAAAGAAAATAGTCAATAAATAAACATGTTTACCACGTTATTTCGGAAAAAATCAAAATTCCTACTTGATGAAAATACACTGACACGTTGCAACAATCTGAAAAGCGGGAGCTTAGAATAAAAACACCTTTTTTCTTTGACTTCTTATATTCAACTCTCTTCAATTCTTAATTACAAAAATTATATACAAAATGAAAACAAAAGAAGAATTGAAAAAATATAGGTCTCGTTATTTCGCAAAAGAAGGATGCAGTCGGTTCCACTTGACACAGGTCACTCAGAAGCTGCTTCACTTACCGTTTTTTTTTTATCAATAACTTTAAATTTTGTATCGCTAATTGATTAGCTAAGTCTGATTTTCTTAGTTTTCCAGGAAAACCAAAGGTCAGAAAAATGATAAAATGTTAAGTTCAAAATTTTGATTTTTCCGAAAGTATTTGCCAAGTTTTGAGCGTAACTTTTAAATGCTAGGTGAGAATTGAATAGGTTATGGTATTTTACACTTGAGTTAATATGACTTTCGCTCGTTGTATTAACCGTTTACGTACTACGAACCATCTTCCGTTTTTGTATCAAGAAAAGCCAAAGGTATTTTATCGAAGAAAAAAAATTGTCGACATTATGTCAATACGTAATAACAGGTGTACGATCGGGTTTTTTGTCGTTTTTCGATCATGTTTTTCAAAATACACTGGTACGCAGTTAAATTTAAAATGGGAATTGTTAACCTGTATTCGGAACCCTATCTGAATTTTATGTTGATATTGAAATTACTTTAAAAAATGAACACTCAATGATTTATTTATTTTTAAAACATTCCCATAAGGTCCAATTCATTTTACTAACAGTATGTATGAATTCATACTTTATAAGATGTCATCAGCCTTTCAACTGCATCCGAGCCCGATATTAGTAGATTTTTAGCCGTGGTAAAATATTGAGTCCGTTGTCCAATACCTCGATCAACTCCACCTCTAGTACCGTCTTCATTCCAAAATAGAATTGGCACACTAATCATAATCATTCCGGCACCGCCCCAAATATATTTCATCAGGAATTGCTCGAGCATGACAAACCAGAGTTTCACCTTTAACACTTGGTCAATATGTGAGATTAAGTCCTGATAGGCGGCACGCAATCTTGCCAATTCAACCCTGTCGCCGTTATAAAAAGCGACTTCCTCCGCATTGGTAATAAGTCTTGTATGGCAGTATCGCAAATGGGCCTTTTTATCCGCCTCGGTTGCAACCAGTTGTCCAAAACGTGGTGAAATCAGTTTCAGCACCAGTGCAGTGGACAATACGGTCACGCCACATACCACAGGACCTAGAAAAGATCTCGCGTTGCGAGCACGCGACAACTGCGCAAGCGCAACAGCAATTAGCAACAAGTCAAAAAGTGGTTTTGTAATTTGAGTGTATAGTCTACAAGCGGTAATGGCGACAGTTTCAAGGTCATCGGTTAAACGTTGTGCGCAATCGTCGTCGATACGATTATCAAGAGCAGAGACGCGATAGTAGGCGCGATTCTGAAAATAGAGCCGGTAGGCGTGCTCAACCAAGCGACTGCGCACTTGTACTGCAAGTTTAGCTTCTAAATATCGTAACATGGAGTTTATAAATGTTGCCGGTACTGCAACGGTGAACCATTTAATGAGCATACGTCCAAAATTCATCACGTCTCTCCGCACCACATGTTTAACGATTTCCCCCTCTAGTCTTGCCACATAAATACTAAGAAATGTGCGTGCTACTAGAAATAGTGTTAGAGATCCTAAAAGACCGGTTTCAAGCCCGAACCAATTCGGTGCCATAATTCGAAATAGAGTGAGCAATTGTTTAGCGAACTGAAAATTGAAGCCAATGGCAGAACCACGTTTACTTGATTGGTCACCTCCTTTTTCTTCATCACTGCTACTTGACGATTCTAACACTATTTCTCGATTGAATATTTTATCGCACTGCAATTAAAATAAAATTACAATTAGTATTTTCAGTTAAATACCCTATTGGAAGCTAAACGTTTTCCTAATTGGAGGATAATCTAAGTGAATTTTTCTTGATATTGGTAAAAACAATTTTTAATTTCAAAAAGTGATTGAAAAGATATAATTTTTTAAAAGTAATGTGTAAAAAAGAGGTAAGAACACTGTTATCACATAAATCAGATAGCATAAGAATTGAAGGTGATGTTTATTTATTGCTTTCACTGAAAAAGCATTTTGGTTCCCTTATTTAAAAATATTCAAAAAGTAGAAAAATAGCGTTAATGGGTGAAAAACGGAGGGTGGGAAAACGTTTTTCAAAAATTACAAAGCCTCAATTTTTTTTTAAAAAAAATAAATTACATGTGTGGCGAGTACATTTTTCATTGAAGTAATGCCATCTTTATACATATGGGGTGGGAGTGATATAAAAATTTTAATTTTTTTATTTTTTGAAAATTTGAATCTTGTACACAATGATTATTGTTTAGAATGTCTAATAAAAATAAAATCCTGTAATTATAGGTCCTGGTGACTTATAAAAGTTACCTTTAACCCGCATGCTTGATTATTGCATTACTTCAGTCCTCAAAGTTGATGATAACTGCGTACACAAATCAGAATATTAAATACAAAAAAAAATTTTAAAAAAGTCACCCCAACCCCTAAATAATTTTTTTGTCTCAGTTCTAAAAAGTGATCATTGTGTATAAGATTCTAATTTTCAAAATATGGTAAATTTCAAAATTTATATAAAAGTCACCCCTACCCCATATGCATGAATTTTGGATTATTTCATTGAAAAATGTGTTCACTACCCATATAATTGATTTTTTTTTCTAAAAAAGCGAATTTTTGAAAAATATTCTTTCAATCTCCGTTTTTCACCCCTTAACGTTTTTTTCTTCACTTTTTGAGTATTTTTAAATAAGGAAAGCAAAACGCTTTGAGTTTTAAGTGAAAATATAAAATAAACATCACCCTTAATTTTTTTTTATTTGGTTCGACATCAGTGTTTTGCTTACCTCTTTTTTACACATCATTTTTCAAAAAATTATATCTTATCAACTACTTTTTGAAATTAAAAATTGTTTTCACCATTATCAAGAAAAACTCACTCAATTTTTTTTCAATGGTTAACTTTCACCAATCGAATTTAGTTCCGATGAAATAAAAAATTGAATGTTTTGAAATCTATAAAAAACGCGTTTTTTTGATATTTTTCCACTTTGTGTCATTCTTACTCGCGATCCGTTAAAGATATTAGTGTGAATTTTTTTACGAACATAGCTATATGTTTTTAATTATTTTAAATTTATTTTAGCTTTCTAGGTGCTTTGATATTGGAGTTAAAAAATTTCAGCTAAAAAAATTACCCCTTCCTCAAAATTGTGCACTAGAACTTCAAAAAAATTTTTTGATTTTGCTATACACTTGATATGAGATTTCAGAATATATATGCCATATCTAATGCTTTTGACCAAAGGTAAAATTTTTTTACTAATGTGATTATTAGAAATAAATATTATGAATATAAATTGTATTTAATTGGATAAAAAATATTTAACAAATTGGCTCGTGCATTTTTCATTAATTATATTACACTGTTTTTTAAAATTATAAAATTGCAAAATGTATTTTCTATTTGTAATTTTTAGTATCTGTTTCAATTTGTCCCCCCCCTCTTCTTAGTAAATTTATTGCTCAAATGAAACAACTATGTATAAAAATAAAAAGCCTGTGTTGTGCTACATTTTTTACGCAAAGTTATTTTTAATAAATCCGTTTAGTTGTATAGAAATTTACTAAAGAGACTGTTTTTGCTACCCTTAAATATCTTTAATTCCACCCCTAGTAAATCATTACTAGTGAAATATACTTTAAAAACTGAAAACAAAAATTTTTCGACTGCAGTGTCGCCTGTAGGCGAGAAAAAGAATAATATGTATACTTAGCGCTTGTTTCAAAAGTGAACAGATCACTGATCGGCCACTTTTTTATTCATTTTTTCCAAACCCCTTAATACTGATATAAAATTTACATATACTTCGTTCATTAGTAAAAGTTTCTTCACTTCAATATGTAGACAAAAATATTCTTCATACATTCCTTCAAAGTTTACAAATTGAGCGATCAGTGATCTGCTCACTTTTGAAACAAACTCTTAAATAAACAAAAAATTTGAAAAGTTTTATAGCAAATTTACTTGTATTTCATTTTTCACTATTTTTTCAAGTACAAAAAATCAAAAAAATTGCAATCTTTTTTTATAATTTTGCTTCAACTAAAACTCAAATCAAAATTGTCTATTAAACTTTTTTAAATAACTTATTACGCATAATTTTTCTAAAGACTACTTTTCAAAATAATAAACGCTTTTAGCGCTATATTAATTTTTATGTTATGCCATACTTCCATCCCCTAGTTAATTGTAGATGAAACTGAATATGAGGTTTTTTATTTTAAAGTGCACATAAAATAATGGAATAGGGTAACTTGCTATGTTTTTTTGTTAGTTTGAACTATATATCTTCACTAATATAAGGACATGTATTACCAAGTAAAAGAACTTTGGAAAAAGGAATTCGAAAATGGACTATTTTATAATGTGACTTTCTATAAATCGCTAATGTAATCGATAATCGTTTTCTAAAGGTGTTTTGGTAAACAACCTTAGGGAAATTTCGGTTAACAAGCTCAGTTGGTAAATATACTTGGTCTCACAGAAAGTTTTTGTGAAAAATTTAAATGTTTGGTACTCGGGTTAGTGCTGCTTTTAACTTTTTCACAGTAGAGCAACGGTCAGGGAACTTTTTTAATCATTACCCCAAAATAATTTTGTGTAAGATGATATTACCCCATGGTGGAGACCAAAAAAAAATACGAAATCGTCTCTTTTTAGCATCTTTCATATTATAGCCCCCCCCCCCCATGATAATTTTGAAAAGAAAACAATAACTAAAAATTTAATTTAAACAAAAGTTTCATTTTAACCTAATTTGAGGTAATTTACTCCGGTTCCCTGACCGCTGAAGTAGAGGTATTTGTTTATTGCTTGCGTATTTTTGAACGTGGAGAAAAAAATAGATGTACCAAAAATTTTATTAAAAAATTAAAAAATGATAACCTTATGTGTCAAAATTTTTAAAATAAGTAGTTGGTAATATTCTAACTAAATCGTTTTATATATCATAAAAAGTACGTTTTCCAACACAAAAAGTAACGCTCTGTGACCGAAAACCAATCTATAACGTACTCGAGGATAGGTTTACCAACAAACCTTAAGATAATATTTCAATCCACTTACTTTATGACTTGGTATTAGTTTATGAAGCTTTCTACGGCGTCGAATTGATTTCTGATACTTGCGTAGCTCATACAGCAGCAACGTGACCGTGGTCGCCGTCAAGATCAACGTGCTCTTATTCGATTCGCGCACACTCGACACCAATTTTGACAAAATAGCCGGCATAGCGGTACCGCAATCAAAACTTACCGGCTAAAAAATAGCACTTGCTTTTTTCTCACTGTACTCTTTAAATAATAATAATAAAATAAAAACGAAAATAAATGAAAAGTTACTTTCGCCGAATAAGAAACGATTACGATTACGATGAATGTACTGAAATAAGTACAAAAAACACGAAAATTAGCCCACTTTTTTTGGAAATTTAATTAAGCAAGTAGAAAAATTACTCTCACGTTTCGCACTTTTTTCCCACGAGTACGTTTCGATCTCAGCTCCCGTACAGCGTTGTGCTCAGTAATACGTCCGGCAAATTACTAAGACTTTGACTGGACCGTGAGGCTGCTTATAACTTTATCAAGTGTACATAGTACGAGCGTAGAGTGTTGTTTTTTCAGCATGGGCACTAAAGAGTTACTTGTTCGAATTTCTATTTTTTTCGTAGGAAATTAAGTAATTAATTTTTCCCGATAAATTACACTATATGGGAAATCATAATTTTTAATTACATTTCGGAGCCTTTTAGCGAAGTTTGCGGTTTTAGAAAATTTCTCAATCAACGATGCCTCATTCTAAGTACGTTTTTGTGTTAAGTGTATTTGTTGTTTAATCAACAGCGTTACGTAACATAATTTTGTTATTTATGAAATGGTGCTTACAGGAAACCAGTAATTGTTTTCTTTTTTATTGTTATTAATTTTAGATTCGTTGTTTTTTTTTCAATTATCAAATTACACGATTTTTTTATTATTATTAAATGTAGTTCTAAATTTTCCTATTAGAATGCAAATTCGTTTGTTCCACAAAGCAAGGTTCTAACGTGTTGGCTTCGTACAACGCGAAATAGCGTAATAGCTACTGTGTACGAAATGCCTTGACAACTTCTTTTTTAAACGGACTAAGTTTATTGAAAGAAATCATTAAATAATTATCATTACTTTTCATTGCTCGACACTGAGAATTGTTTCAAACGTTCTTCGTATAGTGTTACTATAAATTCATAAAATACAGTTTCTGTGTGCATAACATGCTCATGAAAACGATAAATATATGTTATTCTGACGTTTTAACAACAGAATTTTACTCTTAAGAAATATGTTTAATTGTTATTTAAAAATATGTTTTCATAACATAACCGAATAAACGTCAAGAACATCTTATATTCTATGGACCACGGTTTACACCAAGAGTTCCCAATCTTTTTGTGCTCTAGACTCCAATCTAAAATATTGGTACAGTGACGAACACTATCCATTTTTAATCAACAAACTCTTTCATAACTTCTCATTTTCTCATAATTCATTTCCTTTAATTCATGATTTGTAAATAAATAATAAGCAAAAATATTTCAAAATTATAAATTGATATTTAAGTTTTATACGCACAAGAAAATGTATTTTTTTCTTTTGAAAAGTGGCGGACGCATACGAATCATTCTGCGCATGTCATGGTGCTTGCGAGCACAATATTGAAAACCTCTGGTTTGTAAAATCTGTCATTATGATGTCATAATGGCAGACTTTTTAAAATATATTTAAAAAATATGTAATTTTGTGACTTTTCTATCCGCACACCAATGACTAAAACAAAGCTAACGTTGATATTTTATTAAAAAACCAATTTAAAAAAAGTTTAAAATCTCACAAGACAAATATCATAATTGATTAAATAATTTGACTGAAATTTCAAGACGATCGGCGGCTTTTTAAGCGGATCAAATTTTGCTGTAAAAGTTCATTCTAAGAAAGTTTTTGCTAATGTGAGAATGATGTATGTGCCATTATTGTCGATTAGCACAATCAAAAAAATGTTTTTGGCTTGTTTTTCGATCGCTTCTTTTTATTATCTTTTTCTAATAAAAGAATCAGACATATTTCTTATTTACAAGAAAACCCACAGAACAACTTTAACTATTCGTTTGCAAGCGCGCGCTAGGCGCGCTTGCAAACATATATAGAATGAGAACTGACGTTGACT
>AGDA01015781.1:0-10595 GCA_000281935.1 Mengenilla moldrzyki | reverse complement strand
TTTTTCTAGTAAAAAAAATTCCAGTAAATTTTTTTAGTAATTTATAGTAAAAAAAACTATAAGACAATTTGCAGCAATTTTTTTTTACTAAAATTTACTAAAAAAATTTTTAGTGCAGTTTTCTTATTCAAAAATGTAACATCGAGCTTACTTTATTTAGAATCGTTGAATAAAATACTCAGCTGATTTCAAATTTTTCTTTAAGAGTCGACATTTAATTTAAAATACAAAATTTGACAAAAATTTGATGAAAGATTTTAAACCAAAACAACAAAAGACTTTGAGAATTTTTTGATTAGGGAAGTTTACTATTTTTTGAAAAACATGTCAGTTAAATCACAATTAAATTGAGTGCACAAATAACACAGATGAGGTCACATCAAATTATAACATGATTTCGAGTCATTTTTTATGATGACTTAAAAGAAGGACAAAAATTATACTAAATAAAAGAATTTCGAAAATTTACTCGTCTTATTTTTAAAATTTTTTGGAATTTGATAATAATAAAATCTGCTATAGCTTCCTTGATTAACATGCTAACTATAAATTTTTAATCATGTATAGTTTAAAATTAAATTGCTAAACTAACTATATTTTTATTATAATGTTAAAAAATCTTTACTCAACATGAAATCATACTTTTAATTATTGTTTAAGTTTAAATCCTAATCGAAATCAAATTTTAAATATTTATACATAAGTAAAAATTTTTGCTTAAATTGGAATGAGTATCTTATATAAAATATATTATAAGCGTTTGTAAATATCAATTTAAATTTAATATTTGTTTACTTATACGGCAAAAAATAAGTAAATTTAAACATTTTTAATAATATAGTTCTACTTAGCTCAAGCCCAAGCCCACAAACCCAAGCCCAAGTAGATATATACTTATGATACTCAGAAATTTTTGTTTATATATTCTTCGTTAAATTTAAAGCTTTAAAACATTAAGTTATAACTATAATAATGCTTAAACCTTATAAGCAAAATAGAAATAAATTTAAAACATTTTTGTTCACTGTTAAAAATTAACTACTTAAAATAAGAAGAAAAATACTTATTTTAGAAGTGCGATTTTCCACTATATGTGACAAGGTTTATTCTTCTTAAATTTAATATGGCTTTAGTCTTAAACTTTTCTTCTTAAAACTAGTAAAAACTATCGTATAATTAGTGAAAAAATTCTAAATACAAGACTAAAAATACCTAATTCAAGAATAATTCTCCTTGTTTTTGGAGAATTATTTTATGACTGAAGGTCTTGTAAGTTTAAGAATAGTTTCTTCCAACTTTAAGGTAAACAATTTCTTATATTAAGTATTGAAATCCTAAATTTTGAAAAAAATACTTGTCCCGCCTTAAGTGTTATTTACTCCTTAAATTAAGCAGCCATTTTTGTGAGTGTTCTATATCTTCATACATAATTGCTGACAACTTAAATATGTTGTTTTTTTTTTTTGAATATAGAGAAATAATACATTTTAAAATATAACTGAAAATAACTTTTATTCAATTAAATCCGTTAAATATATGTGCTTGAATATAGAAAATTAAAAGATGAAAAATGTTCGTTGAATTTTAATTTAAAATTTCGGTTTTTTAATTCGAATAAAATTTACAATTTTTCGCTGTGTAAATTTCGATTTGTGTTTTAAAAAACTCAATTTTAATAAATTATAATTTTATACAGGGTGATACAAATCGTACAAGCTCTCAAATTTTGTTTTGTTTTTTTAGTAAAATTCCCACTTTGCAGTAAAAATCAAAGACGATTTTTTCACCCTAAAGTCTCCACTTTATCATTTTATAAAAGAAGTTATGTTTTTTTTTAAAAAATTTTTATAGAAAATTCTAAATAGATTTTTATATTAATAAAACAAAACTTATTTTGACAAAAGAGCTTTTTTCATAAAACTTTTTATGTTATTTTAAACATAAAAAAGCTCGAATAAAAAGCTTAATGAGCAAAAAAATGTATATTGAATTTTTTTACAAACTGTAACTTTTATACTTTGTTTATTAATAAGGTAAAAGCATTTAACTTCATTGTCAAAGTACATGTTTTTTTTGTAATAACATTTACATTATTAAACACTACTTTACATGAATATTAGATGACACTGTTCTCTTATATAATTCGAGTTAAATTTGAAAAAGATTTTAGGCATCTTTTAGAAAAAGCTTCACTATTTTTTCATTTTATATTAAAATTTTTACTATTCAAAATCAAATTTTTATTTTTACTTATTCGACAAAATTGAATTATTAGAAAAACCAAGTTAAAGGAAAAAAGTATTATGATCAATAAAAAAAGTAAAAAATGGAAATTTAGAATATAAAATATAATAAAATTATTAAAGTTTTTTTAAAAAAATGTTAGTTATATTACATTTTAGTTTTTTAATTAAAATTTTTCTTTTATTTTGAAAAAAAAGTATTTAATTAAAGAAAAATGTAGACGAGAAAATTTTATAATTATTTAAGCAGTAATTATAGTTAAAAAATATTTTTTTTTTAATACAAAAATTTTAGAGTATAAAAAGTTTGATTAAAAACAAACTTTATCAAAATTCTAAAAATAAATTATTGTTAAATTACATCTAAACTTTCAATTATAAAACTCAAAATATAGTTGTCTTAATTTTTCAATATAATTTTTTGAAATTATATTTAGATTAAAAAAATAGCAATAAATTCCATGCGAAATAAAAAATAAGTATTGAATAGTGTTTCATGCATAATATTATAAAACAGTATAAGGCAGGGGCTAAAAGCTTTTCAGCATATAGGCCAGGATATATAAATTTGACCCGCCAAATTTCAAATTGCATGTGATTTTTATTTAAAACTATTTATTGTTAGATATAGAAAGCAGTCAATGCAACATTATTAAATTTTCAATATAACAAGTTTAATTTCTCACGTGTATGCAAATTTAGAGTTTTTTGATAACATAGTTTTCATATCAGACTCAAAACTCATAGGATATAAAAATTAAATTACAACTTACAGTTTTAACGGTTTTCGTTAATTCTATTGTTTTTTGAAAGTTTAAAATTAGAAATTGAAAAAAATATTTTTAATTTTCAGTGAAATTTTTTTTTGACTTTTAATATAAAAAGTTATTATTACTATGAAAGTTTTCATTACATTAATAAACAATTTTATTGAATTTCATTTACTATTAACTATTTTTATAAATTTTGTAAAATTTTTTATAAAATTAATAAATTTGTTATAGTACTAAAAAAGAAGTATACTGGCAGAAGAATAATAAAATTTTTATTATATTTAATAATTCTTTTTTATTATATATAATATATTATTTCTTTGCTTTAAATTAGAAAAAATTAACAAAGTGAATAAAAAACTTTATTTTTATTTAATAAATATTCGTATATCATCTTAAATAACTGTATATCGTTGCGAATAAAATGTTTCAATCATATATCATTATAATAAATTTAATAATATATTCATCATTTTTTTTTTTTTTTTGAATTTTATTTGTTTAATAAAAAAATTTCAAAATATAATTTTTTTATAAATCTTTTTATTAATTTTATTGAAAATTTATAAATACTAAAGAAAATTTCAATAACATTAATTATATTTGTTCAATTTTTTATATTCAATTTTTTATTCTGTACGAAACGGTGGTGGGTAATTTAAGAATTAAAAAGTTGGTAGTCTGGCGTAAGAAAAAAATGCGTTTTATTAAAAACTATTTGCGAAAACTCAATCAAAACAGCGTTAGTGACGGCTCGATTCAAGTATCCTGGTTGCACCTTTGTGTTCTGTGTGTAGCACTGTGACGTAGCTGCACAATGCTGTCAGGATTCGGGTTTGAACGGCTTAAATTGAAAAAAAATGCTAGTATTAAAAGATGGTATTGCTTACGGCAGACTCCGGGACGGGGGCGGAGGGAACGGGAGTGTAGCATTTTGAGTTCATACATTTCAGGGGCGCCCGGGCGCTCCCGTTCCCCTCGCCTCCGTCTCGAAGTCCGCCGTGGTCACCAACCATCATTTTCAAAGAGCCCTACATAAATGTAAAGATCTTTTCTTTAATTTTCCTCCTCAATTTAACGCGTTTAAACCCGAATTCTGACAGTAGTGTGCAGCTACGTCACGCGCTTCACACAGAACACAAAGGTGCAACCAGGATACTTGAATCTAACCCTTTTTGTTAAAATCATATATTTTTTAAACGTTTTTTGAAATATTTTTTCAGTTTATTCATAAAGTCAATAAATTTTGTATAAAATTATTCAAAATTTTACAAAGCAAAAAATAATAAAATTTCTTGTATTTTTTTAAAATTATATCTAAATATTTTGTAATATTTTTTTTCAGCGTCCTGGGCATTAATTTTACCTATATATATTTTTTTTACGACAAAAAGCTACTTCTTAAAGAAAAGTTAATTAAAATTACGAAAATAATTAACAGTTTGCGAATAGCAAAAAATCCTAATTACGTTTGTGCTCAAAACATGATTGTCGCTCACACAAAGGAAATGAACATTTTCAAAGACGGCAACAGAAAAGTTTCAAATAGCAATCTGTGCTTTCAACGTGAAAACATTTTTAAAAAAGAAATAAAAAACCGTTTGAACATTTGATTTATATAAATTGACAATTAATAACAATTATTTTAAAGAGAAGATTTCCTAAAAGTAAAAGTTCAAAAACATTTTAATAAAAAACAAATAAAATTTTTCGGAAGAAAATCTATAAAGTTGTTTTTTTAACAAATTGAAATTAACGAAATCTTATAAAGCGGAATAAATATGCAGTTACAAAATGAAAATTATTTTTCGCAATTTCAATAAAAGTTTTTTATTGAAAAAAGTTAAAATTCGTTGCCAAAAATTTTACGAAAAAAAGTTTGCATAAAATGCTCATTTCATTCAAAATTTCTGTTTGAAAACAACTGCAACGCGAAAAAACAATGCAACAATAAATTTGAAAATTTTGATAAAAGCTTAAACTTTTTATACATTCAACATATAAAAACTGTTCACTTTTTAAAATGAATATAAAATATAATAAAAATAACGATATTGCACATGATTTTCCTTTTTTTAAACTACTGATAAGAGAGTAATTTATATTAGAACACATTAATATTTATCATAAATTGACATAAATTGTAACAGTGAATTATTCGAAAATTATTACTTCTGAGTATTTCAATTTCAAAACTAAGAATTTAACAAAACCTCGATTCATAATTTAAAATAAAGCAATTGAATTTGAAATTTATAAGAATTAATATAAATTTTATTGCAGCTATAACACAAATATGTTTTTGATTTATACTTATTTTGTCTATTATTCGTGAATTCACAAAAATGACTGCACTGATAAAAAAAACTCTCTTGAAAATTAAGATAACAAAACTTTTTTATTAAATATTGAGAAAAAAAAATGTAAAATAACGATAATTTAACTGATTTTAGTCAAATTTAATAGAAATTTCCATAAATTTTAAAAAAAACTTTTTGTTATCCCCTTATTTTTAAGAAAATTTTTCCCATTATGCTTAGTTTAAGGTGAAAATAATACTTCAAGTGGACTAGTATTTTTCCCCAAAATTTAAGTTTTCAATAAGATTTCAATAAATTTTAATATAAGAGTTTTTTTTCCTTAAAGTTGAAAAAAATTATTCTTAAATTTATAAAATTTTTTATTCTAAAATAAACAGAATTTTTCTTAAGTTAGGTATCTTTAATCTAGTATTTAGAATTTTTTTACTAAATTTTGAGAAGAAAATTTTAATATTAAAGCTATAGTAAATTTAAAAAGAAAAAATACCTGTGACGTATAGTGAACAATCGTACTTCTAAAATAAGTATTTTTTTTTTTATTTTAAGCAGACCTTTTTTAAAAAAGTGTAAAAAGACTATCTTTGTCTAATTTTTTATTATTATAATGTGTAAAAAAATAAACGTAAAAAAATTATTAAGAAGTTTATTTAACTATAAAGATTTTAATAAATAAAATTAAAAGTCCACAGATCAAAAATATTTTAAAATAAAAATTGTGTTTATTTAAATGTTTACAATTTTAAACCCATAACAGCTATGTAGTAAAATAAATATTTCAAAAACTATATTACAGCGATATTATCATATTAGCATTGAGAAAGTAATATAATACTAATATTAAAATTAAAGTGCTCTTTTAGCTTAATTTTTATATGCATGTAATATATATGTATAAAAAAAACTGGTTAAATTACTCAAGAAAACAGTAATTAAAACACATAAAAATTATACTATTTTTTCAAAATGTTTTACAATATTTGCGATAAATAAAAGTTTTACTATTTAAAAAACGCCTTTATGCTAAATAGTAAAAAAAGTTTTGCCATAACAGCATATTAAATTTATTTGTCTTGATTTACTAATTTTTTTTTTCAGTTTTGCAAACAGAAAAGTAAAATTTAGTTTTGCATAATAATAACTGTGTAATAATTCGTTCCTAGCAAATCAAAAACCATATAAATTACTTCAATATGAAATCGAGTTGATTTTCTTGACAATTTTGAAAATCAACTTGATTTCAACTTTTTTTTTTCATGAAAGGGCTCTCAACGAAAATTCGTGTATAAGTACTTTTACGAACTTAACTACGAAATTTTAAGAAAAACCATATTATATTAAAAATTTCATTCTTATTAGAACTTAACGTATCTATTAACTTTCAGTTCATTTTAAAATTTTAAAATAAATTCAAACTGCAGTAAAATTTATTTTACTTATTTATTATTAAAAATCAGTTATTAATTATTATTAATTTATTTCTAGGATTTTTGAGCAATGCAATTAACAATACTATTTTATTAATTTACTTACTGAGAAAAAATTCTATTAGAACTTTTACATAAGCAAAATTATAAAACATGTTTTCATTAGCTAAATTTTAGAAATGTAAAAAAATTAGTAAATTTAAAAATTTATTTATTAAAACATAAACTTTCTTTAAGTAAATATTCTACTAAAATTTATAAAAACGTAAGTTTATTGTAATCAATTACGTTTTTTACAATTTTAGAATATGAAAAGTTATTAAACGTTTTACTTAAAAAATTTACGTTATTTTTATTTAATTTTTTACTCTTGAATTATAGTTTTATTTTCATAATTTTTTTAAAAAATGATACTTTAATTAAAGAAACTATTTTTTGCTCTTTTTTACCACTCAATTTGAGCCGAAATTTTCCAAATTTTACAAAATTATATTACAATTCTTGTATTTATATAGCTTTGTTTGAGACAAATTTGTTATACTGTTAGTTTTTCTTTAAAATAAGTAGTATCTAAACTTAGTTTTGAAACTATAACTTTTCAAAATTTGAAATGACAAATTTTATGTTTTTTAAGTAAAAAAAAGTTTTGAGAACATTTTCATGTAAGAATTTTTAGAACCTTTGAATAAAAAAACAAAAAAAAAATTCTCGATGCTTCATTCCTTTATAATTTAAGTACATAAAGCTAAAAAAATTCAAACATTTTCTAAAATTTACAATTCCAAAAAAAATTTTTATTCAAAATTATCAACAACATGAAATATGATAGAAAATTATAATTTGGAAATTATCTTGAAAATAAATAATAACTTTTCTGTGGTGGATAATAAATTCTTTTATAGTTATAAGAAATAGCTTACACTGAAACAGATATTTAACTTAAATTCAAAACTAAAGCTTAATACTATTTTGGACTAAATAATAATTATTTTCCTATCACATTGTGATTTATATTGATGATTAAAAAATGAAAATAGAAAACAGAAAAAATATAATATGTGTGTATGTATACATAGCCATAATTTTCCCTTATGATTTGATATTCGGAAATGCACATAAATATAATAATGTGTTCAAAAATGGAAATTATTTAAAATGACTTCATGTTATATTAAACTTTATATTTTATTTGAATTCATCTTAATTATAATATACAAATTCTTTTTTTTCTTCTTCAACAAGAACTCAATTTTTTAATCGTTTAATTATTAAGTTCTTCGATTGCATATTTGAAATTTTAAATATTATTTTATAACTTTTATTGAAAAAATATCGAATTACCGCTTTTAAATGTCTGTTAAAATATTAAATCACTTTAAACGTTAAATAAAATATTTAAACATATACTTTTACATATCACTCTATATTGACACTTTAGTAAAAAGAAAAAAGTAAAAAAAGTTTTGCCTTTAGCAATTTTTTCAAAACTTAAATAGAAAGCTTTTCGCAATGTACAAATATTTTTCATATTAAGACTTTAAATATGCAAAAGCTTGTGTTTATTTGAAGTTAGCATTTTATGTATTGAACAAATTTGATATCTATTCGCAAATATTTGTATTTTAAGCAATATCGTGAAAAGTTTTCAAAAAGATCAAGATAGTGAGTCGAAAAGGAACACGCAAAATTACAGTATTTAATTTCTTATTATTGATTTATTTTCGGCGTCATTTATTAAAAAGAAATTAGACAAACATTGTTCAACTTATATTAAAATGTTATATTGACATATATAAAAAATATTCATTAACATAAAATGTTTTAAACAGTATTTAACATTCTGATATTTGCTGAAAACTAATCATATTTGAATTTTTTATTATATTTTTTATTAAAAAAAAATTCAGAATTTTTTTCAATTAAACCTTACATTCTTGCATTGAGAAAAAAAATTGACAAAAACCGTTAAAAAATGATTAATAATCAAAGGTTTGTTGTTTGTAATAAGAAACATTTAAAAATATCTAAAAAGTAAGTAAAAATAATAAAAATTGTGTTGTTGTCACTTTTTTATTCTAACTGTTTTGTTAAATTGACCAATTATTTTTATCTGTGTAAATTTAGAAAGAAATTGATTAAATTTCGAAAAGAATTATCAAGTAATTATTCACATTTGAGAAACAATTAAGGAAAATTTTCAATGTTTGCAATTAATCAATTTCTATTTTCCGTTTAACAAAAACCCTTCCCGAGATCAGCATGTTTGTGAATTTTAATTTATCTTTCATGCCATTTTTCACACTTTGTTTTACATTTCTGACCCCATTTTTAACACTCATTGCGAGTTTTCAGCACAAATTATACACGAAACATTTTCATTTCAATTTCGAGACGTGTAATCGTCTTAGTCGAAATGTGCACATTTCGATTTTCCCATTTCGCGAAAATTTTTCAGTCGTTTTCCTTCAGTTACCGTATTTAATTATTTTTTAGCAGCGTAAACAACGCTTACGCTATATAATGTGTACTTATTGAGCGATCAAATTAAACAAAGTTACAATTTATTCAAGCTATTCAATTCGAATGGATGAAACTTTCGCTCAGAAATTTAAATGCTAAAAAAAATTATTTAAAAAACATTAATTTGCAGTTGAAAACACTGAAAATTAAATTTAAATCTTTACTTTTTAGCTTACAGCTACAATAAATTGGTGCTTCCTTCGAAGTTAAACGTTTTATTCAACAAGTTAACAATACGTTAAATTTATACACAATAGTCTTATTTAATATTTAAAATCCCAATACACAATCGCCTATTTGTTTGACGTCAAAAGGTATCAACAAAATTTATCAAGTGGCTCACTTGTGTACGAATTTCTAAACACATTTCGGTTTAAATAAACATTAAAAAAATTTAAAGCCACAATGAGAAAAGCAGTTGTTTTAAACATAATGATAACAAATATTTTCTATAAAAATTTAAAAAATGTACATAAAATAACGACAATTTAACATATTTTAGTCAAATTTAATAGAATTTTCCGCAAATTTTAAAAGAAATTTTTGGATATCGTTACTCTTAAAAGAATTTTTTCTTAGTACAATTTTAAATTAGTTTTGTATTAGTTGTTAACTTCTTTAGAGTAAATTAATAAAATATTAATATTTTTTCGAAATGTGAACATACAGGTTGCGCCAGGGCTAAATAGTCCATCCTCGATATCTTCACACTTAGTAACAGAATATTTTTTAGAGGCATAATAATTTCAAAGTTTTACTAAACTGTAATTTAAAAAAAATTTTTTTGGTCTGTAGTGTAATATTGATACTGCTATTTCTAACATAAGTTGAATTACATCGTCTTAATTCTTGACCCTTTAAATATGTTATTACTTTTTAAATATTTTTTTACAGGTTAGTGACTAAAAAAGCGTTTTTGGGGTAAAAAAGTCCACTAAAAAACTATTTTTAAATAGGAAGTATCAATTTTTCGTTTAACTTTAACATGGAATTTATAAAAGAATCATATAAAAGAAACATCAATGAATTTGATGCTATTTAAATTTAATAATAATGTGGTAAAGAGTGATTTCAAAATTTTTTTCTCTATTGTATTTATTTAGGGTTTTTAATCGATTTTTATTCTACAATTATTCATACAGAAAGTTTTTTCACACTTCTACTATAAAAAAGTGCTAAATAATGGTTATTTTTTAAATTTAAATTAACGTTAAATTTATGGCTGCATTCACTAATTTAAGGGTTTTACACTTTTTGAGTAAATCAAAATGGTGTATACTGTTCGTTCTGTGTTCAAGTATTGACGTAGAATAC
>AGDA01015570.1:0-21920 GCA_000281935.1 Mengenilla moldrzyki | reverse complement strand
CTTACTAAATATTTACGAAATTTGAGCTGTTCAGTTGAGCAAAAAGTACAATTATTATTTGAATTACATTCATTTCTTTAAGAACTCTTTATAACAATAACGAAAACCTTTTACAAATGTTTCCCTATATATTATAAAATAAAGTCCCATTATTTAGAGCTTGAAATGTGCACAGTGTGGAAAGTGTTCGTTACTAGGATCTAACATGTTTCCTCATTGGATTACTTGAATTCAATTTGTAGTGGTATGATATTTCGGACTGCTTCTCAATGTAAGCTATCCTTTCCGGGAAAAACCTTGACGATTTTGCCCATGGGCCATACGGCAGGAGAATCAGATTTCTTTTTCACGAGAACCAAATCACCTACCGAAACAGATCTTCCACTTCCGATCCATTTGCTTTTTGAAATTAGTCTTGATAGATATTCAGATCTCCATCGTTTCCAGTACCCATTTATCAGATTTCGTACTGATTTTGTGCCTTTAATTTCCATAGAGATATTTCTCGCCTCTATAGGTGGCAAGCTAACCAGTGGTGTACCTATGAGTAAGTGCCCTAGTGTCAAAACTTCATCTCCATCAACTTCTACAGGAATTAGAGGCCTTGAGTTCAACAGCGCTTCAATTTGGGCCAAACTGTTGATATTTCTTCTATCGTAAATACCACATTGTGAAAAGTCGTATTAATATGCCTTTTCACACTTTTTACACCAGCTTCCCATAGCCCTCTAAAATGAGGGCTATTGGTCGGTTAAATTTCCATTTATCAAAATTTTCAGCTAAAAAACCGTTCGTCTTATCGTTTTCAATAGCACTACATATTTGTGAGTTAACTTCTCGCAATACTCGTTCAATGCCGACAAAGTTACGGCCATTGTCGCTACATAATGTGTTATACAAACCTCCCCTGGCTATAAATCTTTTCAAAGCCATAAAAAATGAATCTACAGATAAACTCAGCACACATTCTAAGCGGAACGCCTTTGTCGTCATACAGACATAAACTGCAATATAACCTTTAATTGTTACGTTGTCACGCATTCTATGAGATTTTAATAAGATAGGATCTACAAAGTCTACTCCAGTGTGCGCGAATGGTCGTGCTTGTTGCACTTGATATTCAGGGAGTTCGCTCATTTCTGGATTAACAGGTTTTGAGTTATATCGAACACAACGATATGCACCTTTTGACAATTCTTGTCAATTCAAGAATGTAATAATGATTTCTCAGTAAACTAATCAACAATTCCCTACTTGCATGGAAATTATCGACGTGCGTCTGGTTAACTACCATTTCAGCTAACATTCCATTTGGAATCAATATGGCATGTTTTGTTTCAAAATTTGCTTTTAAATTTCCCAGTTAGCCACCTACTCGTAACAAACCCATTTTGTCAATAAATGGATTGAACTTGACCAGAGAGCAAGCCTTGTTTACATATTGATTAGACTCGAGTTGTGTTATCTCTTCATGCCATTCACAAATTTGAGTTGCCTTGATTAGAAATATAGTACTGGATTGTATTTCTTCACTGTCCAAGTTCAAAAATTGCCTTTTTTCTGCGTTTCTAAATAGTCTCCTAATATAAGAAATAATTCGTATTAATTTTCTAAATGAACAACACCTTTTCAATAGCTCAGTCCAAAACTCTTCAGATATTAACGAGACACAACACCATTTACGATTCTCTTCTTCATTCGCTTCATAGACTAGAGTGACTTCATTCTTGATGTTATTTTCTTCTGACAGCCACTGAGGCCCACACCACCAGATTCTAGAACGTATTAACTCTGATAGTGTCATACCTCGGGATGCAACATCTACCGGGTTTTCTTCTGATTTTACATGACCCCATGACATTTAAGGATAATGCTCATGTATCTGGCTGCACCTATTAACAACAAACGTATTCCATCTTTTTGTCAGTGATGCTAGGCATGCTAATACTATGGTTGAATCGGTCCATAAATGATATTTCACGTTTTGTTTATCTAACAATGGTTTGTAATTTTTAACTAACTTCGCCAAAAGATGGGCGGCACATAACTTTAACCGAGCGATGCTAATGGCTTTGATGGGTGCGACCTTTGTTTTTGATACTAATAGAGACTGTGATATCGCCACTGACGTCTATCGTTTTAAGTAAAGGAGCGCAGCATATGCGGCAGTGGATGCATTTGCAAATCCGCGAACCTCATAAGTACCTGATCCGTAATATCTTTTAATTTGAATATGATCCAGAATACTGTGTTCAGACTCATATTTGTACTCCTGGTTTACCAAATCGGTTGGAACCGGATCATCCCATGATAATTTTCGAAGACATGATGATTGTAGCAGGATCTTTTATTTTACGGTTATTGGAGTGATTAGACCCAGTGGATCAAATATTTTAGCGGTGTTGGCTAGAAATTGTCTTTGAGTTAATCTATTATTGTCGATCCTTTTATCGATCTTAATTGATATTGTATTTTTAATTGGATTCCATTGAATTGTCAATGTTTTAATTTTTGTATCATTTGATCCAGTTAAACACTCGTCGGCTAAATCGTGTGGTATTATATTTTTCAATAGATTTTCAGAATTCGAGGCTCATTTTTTCAAACAAATCTTGCTTTCATTTAATAATGCGATTAGTTCTTGTTTCAAGCAGATTAGTTGTTCTACACTTTCACTACCTGCAAGATATCGTCCATGTGTTTATGGTATTTCAGAATATGAGAAGCGTTAGAATATTTGCTTTCGTATATTGTCGACAATTCTTTTAATATCTTTAGTACTAAGTATGGTTCGCAAACAGTGCCAAAAATCACAGTCTTTAGCTTATATTGTTTAATTGATTTTTCGGCTGAATCTCTCCATAATATGCACGGTAAGGCTTGATCTTGCTCATTGATTAAAATTTGTCGGAACATTTTCTCAATATCCGCCATTATCACATATCTGAAAATTCTAAATCTTAATAGCACGAGACATAAGTCTTGTTGTAAATTTGGTGTGAACACTAAATGTTCATTCAGTGTAAGACTACTAAAAGTTTATGCCGATGCATCAAAGATCACTCTTAATTTTATTTTGTTTATGTTCTTTTGCATAATTCTATGACGAGGAATGAAGAAAATTGGTTTAAAATTTGCGGAATTTATTAATTCCATGTGTCCCATTTCCTCATATTCTTTCATGAATGCTGTGTACTCTTTTCGGAATTCGGTATTAATCATAAATTTTTTCTCTAAATTGTATTGTCTTTTCAAGACAATTTCATAAGAATTCGGTAACGAAAATGTTGGGTTTTTTATGAGAAGACGCATACTAAACCTTCCATTTTCGGCACGTTTGGTCGTTTTTCTGAAATACTCTTCGCATTGCTCATCTATTTAGTTACTTGGCTTCTCAGAACATGTCTCTTTAATTTCCCAAAATCTTATTAATATTTGTTCCAAGTCTTCATGTTCCTCTGTTAATGTTGTATTCAACAAGTATGCTTCGTTAATAACTTCCTCATGTTCCTCACTGCAAAGCCCATCCAAATATTGTTTCTTGGATATACATTTTATCAATCATGTTATAATATGTCTTTAAGAATATCGAAAAATTTTGATCCTCCAAGGATTATATCAATTGGATCGGGTTGATTGAAATTTGGGTCAGCTAACTCAAAACTTTTTTGCATTTTGTCATATGTTTGTACACAAGTTAACTACGAGGGTAATTGGTCTATCAATTTAGGTAAAATAAAAGCTGTTTCTATTCTCGCTATTGCTTTGGGAAAGTAAGGTTATTTTTACTTTTCCATGTGAATAATTTTTGTTCGTACCAGTGATTCCTTGAATAGGAATTCTTGCCTGACTTCGCCTTTTACCTATTTTTTCCAGGCAGCTTTCTGAGATGACGCTAGCTTGAGCTTCTGAATCCAATAAAACTCAACATTTGACTTCTTCATTGAAACAGTTTGTCATATTAACAATGCGGCTGGTAATAATGATGTATTATTTGTTTCTCCAGAAGCTAATAATATAGTTAATCTATTAGGGTGGTGCATAAATTCTCGTATTTTATTTAACTAATTTTATTGATTCATAATTTCTGAACTATATATATTTAATCATCGAAATATTCACCGTTAGAATCGATTACTTTTTACCAACGTTCTGAGAGCATTTGGATGCCGCGTTTAAAAAACACTTCTTCTTTTGAGCTGATGAAGTCATCTATGCATTTTCGTACATCACGTTCATTTTGAAAATTCTGGTTAGCTAATGTGTGCTGGGGTGAACGGAATAGATGATAGTCTATAGGGGCAAGATCAGGAGAGTAGGGGGTATGCTGTAAAACTTCCCAATCTAACGCCATAATCGTGTTTTTTGTTGCTAAAGCACATGTGGTCTTGCATTATCATCCAAGAGAATAACTGTTCGCCCTCCATGCCTATCATATTGCCTAATCTCAACCAGTTTCTCGTTGACCTTGATTAGTTGATTCTTATAGCGATCAGCAGTAACGGTTTCGCCAGATTTTAGCAGCTCATAGTACATCATTCCCTTCATATCCTACCAACAACAGAGAAGAAGCTTTTTCCCATGAATATTCGGTTTTGCAGTCGATGATGTCAATGCGCCGCTGTCTATCCACGATCGTTTACGTTGAGGGTTATCGTAATGAACCCACTTTTCATCCCCGGTGACAATTCTCCAAGGAAAACTTTTTGTTCGGAAACGTGAAAGATGAACCACGCAACTGTTCAATCGATCAACTTTGTTTTTTTCTGATAGATTATGTGGTATTCATCTTCCAACTTTCAAAACCTTGCTCATAGCTCGAAGTCTCCTCTGAACCGTCGAATGATCAATTTGAAGCTGTTTCGCGATTTCTCTAGTCGATTGAGTGTCATCTTCGTCTAACATTCTCTGCAGCACTTTATCTTCAGTTTCTCTTGGTCTCCGCTTCTTTATTTATCTTCGATTTCAAAGTGACCGTTTTTGAACTTTTTAAATCAGTTATGAACCGTTTGCAGCCCATTTGCGTTACTTCCATACACTTTGCAAATGTCATCCATTGTGTCCATTGGATTCTTGCCTAATATATAATTAAAAAGCATCACATGTCGAAGGTGAATCTTAGTTGGCTCCATGCTTTCGATAGTAGTGATTAATATACACGTGAGTTTGAGGGGCTTTTATATTAAAATCAATTGAAAACAACCGACACAAGGACTTATGCACCACCCTAATAAATGTTGTCGGATCTGGTTGTAAGATATTAATGTTTCATGTAATTTTCGCCCTTATGTAATAATATATTTTGGTGCCCTTGACACTTTGAGCATTTAAACTTTGACCGGCAATGACTCACTTAGTGACTTCGTCCCAACCAGTTAAAGCACCGTGATTGTTTATTAATTAGTCGAAATCATTCGTCCACATTTAATTCCTCGAATCGTTCACATTTGTTAATCGTATGGTTTTCGTTACACACAAAACATCTTTTTACTATTGCTGTTATAGTTTTTAGGGGTCTTATAGCTATGCGTTTCTTTGAATCTTTATTAGCTTTACACTTTTCATCTAGAAATTCTAATATATCCTGGATGAATGGTTTATCGTTTGTAGCTATATCTTCAGCACAGCCTTTTCCTAATTCTGGATCTAATTTTTCAACTAATAAGTGTATTAACTATGGATCTCTCTACTTTCCGTATTCATCCATGTTGTCTAAAATACTTAGCGTTTCACGGAACAGATTCGGTAGTTTTTGAATTCCACTTTCCTTGATGGTTTTTAGATCAAATTTTATGAAGTCTGAGATTACTGAATTCACGACCAAGTAGTCCCTATCATAACGGTCAAGTAATAATTTCCACGAAGGATCATAATTCTCAGAAGTGAGTGGTGTGTTTAATTAATACTGCTGCTTCTCCTGATATAAGTGCTCGTAAATGTTGTAGCTTTATTAAAGGATTTAAGCCTTCTTTTCGAAATAAATCACGGAAAAAAAACTAATCTTTATAGAAACCGTTAAACTTTGGAATGCCTAACTCTGGTAATTTAACTTAATTTCTTTTGTCATTCAGATGTACCAATTTTTTCCATCATTTCATGTTGGCTGACCAGAATTTCGTCAATTGATTTTTCACTTTGCATTTTCGCGTTTGATTGTCTTTCCAATGATTTTAATGTTTTCAACAATTTCAACCTATCATCCTCATACTTATTCTCTATATCTGAGAACTCTTCAAAAATCTTGTCTTCATCTACATTACCATGAAGTTTTTCTTCGATCAACAATTCGAACTCTTTGAAGTACTCGACATAGTCGCTCATAAGGCTTTCGATTACTGCTGCGGATACCAACTGACCGGAATCATCGATTTTCATATAGTAAGCAACTGTTGCCGAAGTAACTTGCCAGATTGCGTCATTACACACAACTCACTTAATATCTGATAATCACTTTTTATTAATTACTTTACGATTTTACTCGCTTACACGTTTTCTTTAATTTGCAATTAGACTTGCATACATTAATAGATTGCAATTAGACTCGCGCTCACCTTTAGACACTTCACAATTTAATTTTTATAATCCTTTTGGAACTCTAAGTCCCTATTCGAGTGCCAAAAAATTTATGTTCAGTTGAGAAAAGAGTACAATTATTATTTGAATCACATTTATTTCTTTAAGAATTCTTTACAACAATAACGAAAACCTTTTACAAATGTTTCTCTAGTCACGTTATTTAGAGCTTTCTTAAACTATGGGCCTTTTTAAACTATGGGTCGTGATCCCAAATAGGGTCGTGTAGCAAAATTCTGGGGTCGCAAGAAATTTTAGTGTCAAATATTTAAACATGCAATTTCAATGAAAAATAGAGCATATAATTTTTGTAATTATAATAAATACAATTTTACAACTTTTTGTGCAATTTTTAATTTTAGTTTTTGTATGTTTATAAACGAATTGTAAAACTATATATTTTCATATCTATATGTGTGTATATTATTACCTAATGAATAAATCATCGAAAAATATTTATCTATATTTCTTTCATATTTATATGGAGTCGCCAGGACACTCGCAATCATAAATGAGATCGTGAATGGAAAAAGTTTAAGAATTCCTGGTTTAAAATAAACTTTAACATTTATTTATCATTAATTTATGTGCAAGGTTTTTTAAGGAATATGCAAAATATATATCACATGGCTTATAATTAAATAGACAGTTTTTTCCTTAATTCTTTTCTAAGATATTTTAGAAATCAGTTTTCTAATTGAAGCTTTAACTTGGTTAATAACACATCAGATATGTTGAAAATTCAATATGAGAAATTGTTTTTTGATAATGAGAATAATGAATGACAGGTTTTTAAATCTCTGTTAGATCCAATATCAGAATTTATGTAAGGTTTTAAAAATCTTGTATATATATGTTTTTATATATATATATGTAAGGTTATATTATATATATATATATATGAAAATGGTTTTTAGAAAAAATATTGAAATAAAGTGTAAATTATTGCTGTTATATTGAGATAATTCAAGAGTTTTATTTCACTCGTTTCCTTGTAGTGTATAGCGAAATGAAAGTCGTTAAAGAATTATAATACCGCACTTTTTTAGTATTTTGAATGAGAATTATGATCATGCTATGAAACAAAAAAATGAACTAGATATTGAAATAAGTTTAATGAGAAAGAGACTAATTGCAGCTGATAAATTAATTAATGGCTTGGAGTTAGAGCAAGTAAGATGGCAAGCTGATTTCGAGGGATTGCTCGTTGAACGTCATGAATTACTCGGTAATTGTTTACTTTCATCCAGTTTTTTATCATATGCTAGTCCGTTTAATTACGAGTATCGTTACGAAATGTTGTACCGAAATTGGCTTCAAGATTTACTAGCAAAGCAAGTACCACTGACAAAACCATTTATGATAGAAAGAATATTAAGTGATGATGTCGAAGTCAGTAAATGGGTATCGCAATCATTGCCAACCGATGAACTATCGATACAAAATGCAATTTTAACTTTAAAGGCATCCCGTTTCCCGATTTGTATTGATCCGCAGCAACAAGCTTTGACATGGATTCGTCAAATGGAAGAACCATTTCAGTTAAAAATATTATCTTTTTATGATAAGGATTACTTAAAACATTTAGAAATCGCTATTAAATATGGTATACCGGTTTTGTTCCAGGATATTGATGATTATGTTGATCCAATCATAGATAATATATTAATGAAAAATATTAAAGGTTTTGCTGATTATTTGTTCCAAACAATAATTACACGTGTTATTTTTTCAGTTGAAAGTGGCAAAATTTTTGTAATGTTAAGCGACAAAGAAGTGGATTTTGATAGTAATTTCCGTATGTACCTGACAACAAAATTAGCCAATCCAAATTTTAATGCAGCACTTTATTCTAAAGCCGTCATTATTAATTATGCCGTTACTACTTCAGTAATTACTTATTGTTATAAGAATATTTTTAAACTATTTTTCGTATACTCTCTTAAAAAAAGTATTTTCGTTGTTTCTACTAGATATGCATATTCACTAAAGCATATTTTTACTAATAAAATATACCCGTGTAGCACAAAAAGGCGCAAAAAGCATTTAATAAGCGCTTTTACACAAAATTATACTAAACAAAGTTTAATAAATGTTAATTTTCATACACGAATTTGTATTTGATGAGGGAATAATTAACGGTTATTAAATGTTGAGAAATTTGTTCATTAATTAGTGATATACGTTTAAATAACAAATAATACACATTTCCAACAAATTGGTAACCGTTTATTCTTTGTGTTTTTTTACATGTTATGCCTTTAATAAACGTATAAGAAAATTATAGCAATAGTTAAAGATCTAATAAACATTTGTGCTACACGGTATGAATCCTGTACAGCCACTTTTGTTTTAAAGTTGATTTAAAATGTTTTTTCGACAATTATTAAAGACGACTATTGTCAAAAAAACGACTTTTCAAATGTAACTTTTATATAGAGTTTTTTAAAATTGTCCCGCTATAGGATCATTTTTACGATAATTTTATAGCCATAAATAAGATAATTTTAATATATGATAAGAACTAAAGTGATCAAAAAATCGTCATATTATTGTCACATAATGGTCAAATATTTATCATATTTTCGTCAAATATTTATCGTATTTTCGTAAGATATTTATTATAAAACCAAAACGGATGATATTGAAATTTTTTTAATGACCGTTTTCAAAATCAATAAAAGTATTTTTTCGACTAATTTAAAATGATCAAAAAATGGAAACGAATTTTTGATCATTTTACGATCATCTTATTTTGTCGTAAAGACAAAGTGGTTCTACAGTATGTAATTAGTAATAATAAATCTATTCATATAGATCATTGTAACCTTAGCAATAAATGTAATTAGTTACGAATATTACACATATTGTTTTTTATAAAGTACTTCTTGGGACAAAGTCTTTTTTTCCATAAAGTTCGTTATTGAAAAAACAAATTTTTGATCAAATTTAACTTAAATATTATTTCCTATTTTAGTAATTTAAAAACTCTGCATGTCATTGCTGTTATATATTTAAAAGAATTTCTCCTAAATAATTTTTTTTTGTCTTGTATGGCAAAACACGGAAAAACATTTTTCTTTGATGTTGTTTAACTGTTAAAAAATAGTCGCTACAAAGTTAGACAGTTGATATACCAGCCATTAATTTACTTTTTTACTCTAGGATGTTTAAGACAATAAATAAATAAAACAGTCTCTATAACATGATAGTAACTGAATATTTATTGCTTTGAAAACTTTGATCAAAGAACTATATATTAGAGGAAAAGGTTAATAAACAAAATGTCGCTGATCGAAGCTAATATAGGGCTACATAAGAAAGAATCATTGCTGTGTAAATCAAAGAAACTTACTATAATAATACGATCATTAACAATATTTTAAACTTGAAACTGCTTTTCCTAACGTTGCTTATTCTTATATGGTGCCGCATCACCACCGATCTACGGTTTTTTATTTGTCAAACCTTTTCATTATGATGTCACACTTTTGTGACAACTTAAAACAATGATATGTTCTATCATATTTTGTACAATATTTTTTAATATTATTTTCAATGTGTTAGAATAAATAGGAAATTAACAGTTGTTATAACAATTGTCAAAATTATTAAAATGACTGCTTTTTTACAATCAAATAACATGGGAGGAAAGTTTCCTTTTTCTTTTAGTATGTAGGGTATTTTAACATTATTGAATTGATTACTTAGAGCAAACTGATAATGCACGTTTTAGGGTCTTGAAGATCAATTGCTAAGTGCCGTAGTGCGTAATGAACGGCCAGATCTAGAAGAGCAACGTGAGCAGTTGATAATGGAAACTAGTGAAAACCGATCATTGCTTCAACATTTAGAGAATTCGTTACTTCGAGAATTGACATCGTCTACTGGTAATATGTTGGATAATGAAGAGTTAGTGGATACTCTTGAAAAAACTCGAGCTAAAGCTTCAGATGTAAATGCGAAAATAAAACTGGCGGAAAGAACTAGTCGGAATATCAACGAATTAAGAGACGAATATCGGGTTGTTGCTAATCGGGGTGCCGTTTTATTCTTTGTTTTGATCAGCATGTCAGCTATTAGCGAGATGTATCAGTATTCACTCAGTGCATTTACAGACGTGTTTGTGCACTCATTGCGAAAAGCATTGCCTGATAATGTGCTTAAGCAACGGTTAACAAATATCATAAATACCTTATTGTTTAACTTTTACGAATATGGTTGCACGGGTATTTTTGAACAGCATAAATTGCTTTTCTCCTTCGAAATGGTTACCAAAATTCAAATTAGTGAAAAGATTCTTGAAGAAGCTCAACTTGAATTTTTTGTTAAGGGAGATATTTCTTTTGAAAGTTACGAAAAAACGGTACCGGAAAGTTTGGCTGATTGGTTACCAGGAAAATCTTGGAATGACTTATTAAAACTATCTAACGATTTCAAAGGCAATTTTTGTTTAATTTTAGACGATTTGAAGTCTAACACTGAATTGTGGAAAGAATGGTATTATTTAGATGCACCAGATAAAAAAGACTTGCCCAATAACTTATACTTGAAATTGGGTAACTTTGAGTACTTAATGCTTCTGAGATGCTTTCGTGTTGACCGAGTTTATCGCGCTTTAAATGAATATATTGCTGAAACAATGGGAAGCAATTTTATAACAGCCCCAGTTATTACGTATTTTCTTTAACTTTATGTATTTGGTACCGATTGAACAACATTTATTAATATAAACGCTAAGTTTCATTGAATCAAGTTTCTGTATATTTATGTAATCAATTCAAAAAATTTTATTTAATTTTTTTATGCATGTATGTATGTGTTAATGTGATCATAACTATTTTTAGACAATAAAACTAGCCAACAAAGAAATTTTTTAAAAAACCAAATGTGTATTTATCTTAGTACCTTGCTAGCTATAAACAAAAACGGAAATTATTTTACGGCCTGTACTCGTATTTTTGAAGAAGGGGTAAAAAACTTTTTTTCAAGTTTAAAAATTTTCATCTCTGCAAGTGGGCATTATGTTATATTCAAATTAGTGCCATTTGAATAAGAAAAGTGATTAATATGCGCACAAAATTTCATTAATTTATCTTAGTGATTCAAAAACTATAGAGCAATATGTACAAAAAAAGTGAAATGGCGGTTTTGTTCAAAAATTGGAAAACTTAAATCAATTTTCCATAAAAAAAATAGAGTACCTATAAAAAAAATATATTTTTCTGCTAAAAAATATTTAAGTTTAGGCTTTGATTTGTACGTCAAAATCTTTTTCTTAAGTATCAATTTTTAATTAAATAAAAAATTCTAAGTTTAATAAATGGTTTCTTCAGGTACAGGTTAAAACCGGATTTTGCTACTTGAAATATTCATTATCTATTTATTGTTTTTTTTCCGTTTTATTTTATGAAATATTTTTGTATATTATTTTTTACCAATAAATTCCATTGTTTTTCATAAAATTTCTTCCGCCTTTTTTACGTTTCTATTTTTACGATGTTTCTATTGTAAGATATAAGGGTTTTCTTCGAAGATTTTTAAAATTTGTCTCCAGAATGGCTTTTGAAAGCAACTTTTCTAGCTGAAACATTGAGGCGTAAGACCAAGAGCTTATAAAGCTAGAGGGTTGTAAGGGGCGGGGCAGAGGAGGAATTTTTTTAAATTAAAATTTTTATGTTGAATATATGAAACAAATTTTTTTCAAAAAGTCACTTCTGTTTTTAATTTTTTTGGGCTTAAACCTAATGTTAAATAGTTTTCTTTGGTATCTTATGATGGTTTTTTTTCCATAGTGTCTCTGATTTGTACTAATTTTTCAAAATTGAAAATATGCTATTAAGTTTTAAAATCCCACGGCATGAATGAAAAGAATTTATAAGTTGTTGGGGGATAATCATTAAAATTTATTTTATATCTTTCATGTGGCCGAAAAACTATTTAAAATATTAATCACTTTAAATTCTTTGTTCACAATTTTAGCTGCAATATTTTCTTTTTACTTTCAGTCTGTCTAATTTCTGGTTTTTTTCAGCTTTATGTAGTCAGCTAATATATTGATGTTGAGTTTTGCACTTTGGTATCGTTTTTCTATGGTTCCCGTTTCCCAATGAAAGCGTTCGCCATGCTCATTACTTACGGCTCCTAAATTTTCCGTAAAAATGTCTAAATGACTTTCGAGGAAATATATTTTCAAGAACATGTTGACATTCATTTTTGACAATGAGCACAATAAATTAGCAACAATTTCCTTGTAATTAGCTGCTCTATGAGTTCCTAAAAAATATGTTATTTAAATGAAAAGGGTTAAATATTTTTAACCAAAAAAATTGACACAAGTCTCTCACTAGTATTCACGAATTTGACTCATTAACTTCCAATTTTTTTTCCAAATAATTGTCCTTAAATAATGCACGTATTTGTGATTTTATGAAAATCCCTTCTTTGATTTTTGCAAATAAAATTTTTGTAAATTTTTCACATAAATATTTTTTTGCTTTTCGATTTGTTTCTACAAATTTTTCGATATAATTTTTACGATTCCCAGTTTTATGTTGAGTGGTAAACGTATTATTGCTGTTGCTTCAACTAATTTTTCCTTAGATACATTTTTTTCTGGTATAAGATCCACTATTTCTCGGGTACGGATAGTTTCATAAGGCCGTTCGCGATCCCGATTATCTCATAAGCATAGAAAGCAACAATGTTTCATATAGCCCCTTGCTGTAGTCCCAACGAAAAGGCAACAACTTTCAAATTACCACACACACATTCCATTTACAGAGTGGCCAAATGGCTTGTCTCTTACTTTCAGAGTTGATATTTCTTTGAAAACAGGAGTGAAATAACGAAACTTGTCTGACTTTTCACAAATATTCGAAAGTTTTTTTAGCCACAATCTCCATGCGTCAGTAATTTTTTTTATCGCTGATAAAAAAAATGTTGGGATATACGACAGATCAACGAATTTTTCTGCTTGCTGAAGCCATAAAAAGTGATCAGTCATGGACCACTGTGCAGCGTGCACGTAAGCGAGAACAAAAGATGACACAGTGCCGGATAACAAGGCGAATAGCGTCTTTGAAGAAAAAGCTAAAATCAGTGAATTCGTTTTTTCGCTTAAAAACCCAATTTCTCACAGATTTTACGACAAATTTATGCGGATTGGGTCAGTGGTAGATGATATTGAAGGAATGAAAACGAAAGAAAATACGGTATTGACAGAGGAGAAGCTGGAAGAAGTAAGAACATTATTCAAGAACGAGCCATCAACGAGCACAAAGAAAACTTGTATTTATCTGAACATCTCAGCATCCTCAGATAAAAACGCATTAAAGGAATTAAAATTATCCCCATACAAGTTTCAATAGGTTCAAGCGATCACACCGAAAGTGATCGAGACGCGATTCGAATTCGCTCAAGCAGCCCTCTAACTCATTCAAAACAGGTCCATCGGCATTAACAAGATCTGTTTCAGTGACGAAGCCTACTTTCAGCTCGAAGGGTACGTCAACAAACTATCGCTATTGGGGAAAAGAGATCAGAAGTGATGATTGCTAAGCCACTTCATCCGAAAAAAGTGGTTGTTTGGTGCACAATCAGCTCGCAAGGAATATTTGGACCTCATTTCATCGAATCAAAGATGACTGCTCAAAAATACGGTGTTTTATTGAAGGAGGAGTTCTTCCCATTTCTAACCAAAAATGGTTTTGTCGATGATTTTTAATTTATGCAAAATGGAGCCTGTCCACATCACACGAGGGAAGTTTTCGAGCTTCTCAACACTCGATTTCGAGACAGAATAATCGTGCTGGATTGTCCAGAAAAGCGCGGCGAAGGTTTAATTTAGCCACCGTATTCATCAGATTTAAACCCATGTGATTATTTTCTATATGAGCCTTTAGAGCTTATGCTAATAGTTTATACTTTTTGGTTGTTGTTTTTTTAAATAAAATATTTGAAATTTCAACTTTTAGCTCTTTAAATATCTATAGTTGTTTTCAAAATTTAAACAATGTTGTCTTATGTATATACATATTAGTTGTGTTCACTACAAAAAATTGTTTTATAAAACTGACGAAACATTATTCTGTTGTATTTTAACACGACCTAAGCTTGTTATATTTCAATAAATTTTTTTATCTTTGAAAAACAACGAAATATACTTTGTCTTATTTACAAATGAACGCTTGTTGATAGTTAACAACGTTGCAGAGAACACATTTGCTGTTAGGTTTTCAGCGGGGCTAACAAAATTGCAAATATTGAACGGAGTTATTGTCAATGCTACCGATTCTTATTTTCTTTAAAAACATTTTTTGCCCCATAAAAATATATATTTTTTTAATTTTTTAATATAAATCTTACAGGATATAACCTTATCTTAATGATAAATTATGTGAAAAAAGTTAGAGTTAAATTTTTTAACACTTTTGTACACTTTGTTCACTTTTTACCAAAAATGTGTAAACACGTGTTATAAATTTGAAAAGATGACGGATATTGAATTAAATAATGTTGTTCATATAAGGTGAAAAATTTCATTCCATATTACATAAACTTTAAAAACAGAATGGAGCAAATATTGGATCGTAGTTCGGCTACAATACCAGTATTATTTATTTTAAGTTCCGGATCAGATCCTACAAGCGACTTAATTAAATTAGCTGAGCAATCAAAGCATGGTATAGAGAAATTAAAAATTTTGTCATTAGGACAAGGGCAAGAAAAGGTATATTTGTTTACTTATGCCATTTTCATTTTGAATAATAATATTAAAAAAAATTAGCATGCATTAAGTTTTCTTAATGAGTCACGTAATCGCGGATATTGGCTACTATTACAAAATTGTCATCTTTTAATCGATTTTGTACGTGTGCTGGAAAAAGAATTGGAAAAAGCGTTAAAAGTACACCCAGAATTTCGACTGTGGCTAACTACTGATCCAATTTCACAATTTCCCGTTGGAATACTTCAAAAATCGTTAAAAGTCGTATTTGAACCACCAAATGGCTTAAAATTGAATTTAAAAAATACATATTCAAAACTACAACCAGATATATTTAATAATGATTCTCAGCCTGCGTTTAAAAAATTGGTTTATGTTTTAGCATTCTTTCACGCTGTTGTTCAAGTATAGCTTCTTTTTTAATTTGATTTTCTGTTGATCTTTTTCAAATAAAAGTAAAAAGTAAAGAAACTTTTATTAAATTTTTCAATTTAATTAGTTTCTAAAAAGGTGTAACAAATCAATTTCTAGACGCAAAGTCTTAAGTCTAAAATGTAGATGATTTCTATATAAATTACAAATATTTTAATAGTTCAAACTTCAGAAAAAATTGTATTTTCTTCACTGGAACAAGTAAAAAATATTTTTCTGGATAATATTATTAAAACAGTGTAATAAATTTTTGAAAAAGATCTAAAAAACTGATAAAATAAAACATTTTTAATGAAAAAAGGAACGACGTAAATATGATAAAATTGGTTGGAATATTTCTTATGATTTCAATGACTCAGATTTCAACGTTTGTGTTCACATCTTAAAAACATACCTTCCAAAAACTATAACAGATATTCCGTGGAGTACGTTAAGATATCTTATTGGTGAGGTAATGTATGGTGGTCGTGTAATTGACAATTACGATCGACGTATTATTCATACATATATGGACGAATATATGGGAGATTTTGTATTTGATCCATATCAACCATTTTATTTTTATCAAAAGCTAGATAACCAAACAAATTTCATTTACAAAATTCCATCAGGAGTTACTAAGAGTGATTTTATAGCAGAAATTGATCTAATGCCCACACTTAATAATCCTGAAGTGTTTGGGCTGCATTCAAATGCAGAAATTAGTTATTATGCAAGAACCGTAAAAGAAATGTGGGACTATTTAATCTGTTTACAACCTAAAAGTGGTAAGATTTTAGTTTATTAAGATTAATTTTTATGACACAGAGTGTTTTAAATTATATTACACTGATAATACAATTAATTGATTAACCGGTTCGGTAATTCGTTTCGAAAATAGGTAGTCACTTAATCAATTTAACTGTACTTATGTGAACAATGATATTATAATTTTTTTTTATTCAAATAGTTTTTAAACCTGATTTTTGTGTATAAATAACCGGTCATTTATACATATAAGTAAAAATATCTGTTGTGAAATACGTTTCTTCTTATTGTAAAATTCTTAATTTATACTTTTTTATATAATTATTACAAATGTTCTTTTATTTTATTGTTTTAAAATTAATATTGTAGCACTTAATTATTTTTTATATACAATGTAATAACTTTTTGTTTAATATACTAGATTTTCTTTAGAGAAAGGAAATCTAGCAAATAAGACTTTTTTTGTTCTTTTTCCACTCTCCGCTGATGGAGAGTCGTTTGATATTTAAGTGAGTTTAAGTTAGTCATAAAATAGCCGCCTTGATAAAAAAACAAAAAAAAAACAACTGTTTTGTAACAAAAATCTCCTGAATTCGAGAGATTTAACATACCGTATGCGTATTCAGTTTAATATTTATACATATATCTTAAGTACATAAAATCACTTGAATACATTTATGTTAAATATGTTAAATCTTGGACTAATGCCTAAATCAGAGATTTTCAAGCACTGTGCCTCGAGGTTTTTAAATTGTGCCGTCAAATTTTACTGATGCATACAGTAAAATAACGGAGAAGACTTTTGAAAGGTAAATTTTGCTGCGTGGGTATGCATCGAGAAAAAATTAGAAATATATAGTGGTACAGCCTACGTGTAGAGTTATAAAAGATATTTCTTTCTACAGTTAATTATTTGTCTTTTTAATTTATCTAATTGTTAGTGTGCCACCAAGTTTTTAAATTATCAAAAGTGTGCCGTGCCGAAAAAAAGGTTGAGAATCACTGGCCTAGATTTTTTATTCTTAAGCTTTGAGTGAGACATGGCAATTTTTTTATACAGATTTTAAAGCCTCAGTGTCAAATCGAGAAAGAATTCTATTGGATATTGTAAATGAAATAATCGCTATGTTACCAAATCGGTTCGACTTGAATAAGGTTCGAAAAAGATACGAGACTAACATGACACCAATAGCTGTTGTATTAATACAAGAATTAGAGCGATTTAATATTTTATTAAAAACCATGAATCAGAGTTTAAATTCATTAAAAAGAGCATTATGCGGTGAAATTGGAATGGATGAAACAATGGAAGGTTTACAACAATCATTATACAATGGACAACTACCGAAAATTTGGCGAAAGTTGGCCCCAGCAACATGTAAAAATTTGGGATCCTGGATAAGTCATTTTCAACGGCGAATCGAACAATATCAACAGTGGACTAAATCAAGTTTAAAAGTTGTCTGGATTTCCGGATTACATGTACCACAGTCATTTTTAACCGCACTAGTTCAAGTGGAGTGCCGTAAACGAAAGTGGCCTTTAGATAAATCAACTTTGAGTACTGTAGTCACAACATTTAAAAATGCTACCGATGTTGATGAGCGCCCGAAATGCGTATGCTTTAAATTGAATTAAATATAAGTACTAATTTTATTTTTGATATTAAAGGGTGCATTTATTAGTGGATTGTTTTTAGAAGGTGCTAGATGGGACATAAAGCGTGGAAAATTAGCAAAGTCGCTTCCTAGAGTTCTATTGGAAGAAATGCCAGTGATTCATATAGTCCCGACTGAAGAGTCACGACTACGAACCACAAATATGTTACCCACACCAGTTTATGTTACTTCACAGCGAAGAAATGCAATGGGACAAGGGTTTGTGTTTGAAGCGAATTTGTTCACCGATGAACATGAAAGCCATTGGATACTTCAAGGAGTCTGCTTAATTTTGAATGATGATTGAGTTATATTTAAAAAAATAAATTTTAGTTTTAACTGATTATGTAATACTTTATTATGATTACATTATAAACTCGTACTAATAGTTTTAATTATCGATTAGAATTTTATAAAATCAGAAGTGAAAAATAACGAAAAGATAAATAATTGTGTTCACCAATGTAAAAAATAATAGCAGTGTGTTAATAAGAATAAAAGCAAAAAGTATCTTAAACTACCTGTATATGCACATATTAAAAATATTAAAATTAAAATAGAAGACACAAGAGACACCTCCATAACTCATCCCTTAGTGAATTATAGTTAAAACTGAGTATGCAGTTTTTCATTTGAGAATATATATATATGTAAACAAATAGAAAGTTTGAAAAAAAATCGGTATCGGGAACTTCAAAATGTTTTCTTGTAAGAATACAAAAGTAATTTAGATGATATTTATGAAAAAATATTAAGTCTCATGAGTCAAAACAACTCATACTATTATTATATGCAGTTTGATTTTTCTATTTTTTTAGAGTCGAAAAATTGCGAGTCAAAGTTAATCGATTTAAAAAATGAGACAAAAATACAAAATAACGAGTTTTCACAATCTTTTTTTTATTTCTTAATTCTCATTAAAAAAAAGTAAAACAATTAAAACTGTGGTTATTACCTCTTATTAGCTTTCAACGGCACACTGTGACCAGACTCATTCAAATGTTTAAATAATTTATTTTTTGATTCGAAATTTACACTGCATGTTTCACAACTGTACTGAGTAGTCGCAACATATTTTTCAGAAATATGTTCCTTGATTTTTACTTTGTCCGTTTCAACTGTTTTATTTTTCAGTTCATTTTTTAGCTGTTTTTTAGAAGCTGGCATTTGTGGTAACAGCAGATCTCCCTCAACAACTGATCCTTCATCAAGTTCTTGCGGAACTGAAAGAACTTTCTTCGCTTTCTTTTTTTTCTTGCCTTCTCCGCTATTAACTGATTATTTTGACAATCATCCTCATTTTTTTCTACACATTCATCAAAGTTTGCTTTTAAATGCATAAGATTTTTCTTATGCTTTTTACTAGCAACATGGTTCTCGAAAGCTTTAATATTCTGAAAGAGTTTTTCACATGCTACACAATATAAAGGGTCATTATCGGCTGTTTCGCTTATAATGTTATCTTTGTCCCGGAATTCATCTTTTACATACTGCTCAATTCGTGTTAATTCACTTTCAACGTTTTCAAATTTAGTCCACTGTGCTGTTTCTGATGCATTTATTTCTCGTTGCCGTTCAAGTTTCTTCAAAATACGTAGCTACAAAAACTTTTGTTAATTCCAACAATTAGCATAAATACAAGTTTCTTCATAGCTAATACTGTTTTTAACGTATTCGCGCTTGATACTTTTTTCATTTCTATTCTTGACTTCCGAAAAAAAAACTATGAATATTTAAAGCTAGATAGAACTATATGAACTTTTCTATGATAACCTTTTTTGATAATAGTTAGTAATTATAAAAAGTGTTTAAAATTACTACCATCCTAAACCAAATGCAGGATAATTCGCGTTAAGTAAAAGCAAAAAGATACTTTTGAGTAAGGTGAATTCACATAAAAGGTCATGAATTAGTTAATATATGAATGTAACATGACTTATATACAATAAGAGATAATATTAAGCTTTTTTTACTTATTTATGATTATCATATTAATCGTATTAATAGGAAAAATTAGAAATTTTAACTGTTTTTGGTGTTATTGGAATAATAAAATTACATTTGATCTTCTAATTAAATCAAATGTGTTTTTTTTTGCTTTATAGCTTTTGTTTATTCTGAAAATAAAAAACATTGATTCAACTGATAAAAAATGGTTTGGATTCTTTTTATGAGCTTCTATTGAAACTAGTTTCGCGTAGTCAAAACACTTTTTAAGTGCTTGAAAGTAATAGCTGCTTGATACTAAGTTCATACACTAATTAATCTCTAATTTTGAATTCTATATGCATTATGTGAAAATTTCAACACTTATTGTTTTTATAAATTCAATCTCTTTTTTTAGTTAATAGCACAGAAAAAACAATAAAACATAGTAGGTGTCTTCTAAAATGAGAATGATCATGAGTAAGATCATGAAAATGGAAATTTCTCATTCTCTTTTCTTAAGAATGAGAATATTCACATTTAATTTTTTTTAAATATTAAATTTTTTTTAATATATCGCAGTTTCCATATAACGCGTTGGTTCGACGTTTAAATCCGAATTGTTTATAGAGCGGTTTCCACACAACGCAGTACGCACCTACCGCGTTATAGGAGGATTTACTGTATTTTATTTAAATTAGAGGATTTTTATAGCCACACGACTTTATCAATATATTTTATTTTTGCTTATTCATTAGTATGAAGAAAAAGAATTACTTAAAAATCAATCAATTACTTTTTCCGATTTTTGACGATTTTCTTCATTTCTTTGTTGCAATTTTTCCACCCAGGCTTTTATTCTTTTATCCCTTTTTCGGATAAATGCAACTAAACTCCGAATTTGCTCATTCCGTTTTTTACGAGCATTTTGTCGTATTTTTTGATTCTCCTTCTCCAAGATTTTATATAATTTAGCAATTTTAATTTCACGTAAATCATGGATATCGAGCCAAACGTAAGATTTCTTTGTACAAAAAGATGACCAAAAGTCATAAAACGGTTTCACAATCAACTCATAATCACTTTGACTGGTACCAAACGTCGGAAACACCTTACTATTGTCTTCTAATGACAAAAATGGTTTTTCTTCTTCAGCCAATTTTTCAAAGACTTGTCGATACACAGTGTAAAAACACAAAGGATCTTGGTCGTTTTCGTAGTTACTGAAGCAATTGATTGAGAAAAATGGTGATATATCAAAGGCATTTTCTTCATACTTTTTATCATAATCATGTAAAAATTGATCGCGATTTCTATCATACCTGCAAAAACAAGTTAATTAAAATAAGAAATATTAATATTTTATAATTATAAACATAAAAATATACATAGATTTCGGGAATTCATAGCATCACTTAATATACTGGGTTTTAAATATATTTTCGATTAGGATAAAAAAATTACGAAGGGAAATCAGGCAATAATTTTTAATATTATTTATAAAAAAAATTTCCGTTGATGATCACAATTTTAGACGTTACTAACATTTATCTAGTTAATATGAGCCACTATCATATGTTTACTAAATGATTCATAGAATATTGCCCATATAAATAGTGTTAGATCAAGCAGTGTGTGCTATCTTATCAAAATATTAAAATCAATATATTTTAATATTATTACTACTATTATATTTATCAAATACCTGTAATGTAAAATCACGCTGTGATGATATTCTTTAAATTGATTAGTCAATTAGTAACATTGTATGTGTTTAGACAACCATTTCATTTTTATTATTAATTTAATTTATAACTTTGAAACACAGATTACCCAGATCGGCAACGGAAAAAAGT
>AGDA01015486.1:0-10371 GCA_000281935.1 Mengenilla moldrzyki | reverse complement strand
AAAACTGTTGATTTGTTAGGAAGAAGTAGAGCTGACAGTTGTTATGACCGCGGTGGATCCCCAGGAAGCAGGGGGAGGGGGAAAAGGAGAGCGGAGCACTCTGAGAGCACTCACTATTGTTAATGTTAAAAGATGATGGTAAACTTGCGGATTCCCAGGGGGAAGTGGAGCACTTTGAGTGCACTCATTTTAGAGGTTAATGGTCGCCCATATCTTGAAGTAAAAAAACTTTAACTAATGAAGAAAATATATGTAAATTTTATACTAGTATTAAGGTGCTTGGAAAAAACGATGAAAAAAGTGAGCGATCAGTGATCTGTTCACTTTTGAAACAAGTCCAATATTTACTTCATAGAACAAAAAATTAATTGTGGAGTTCAAAGATTTAGCACTTGTGTGAAGATACAGTTTTGGTCTGTGGAGATAAATCTTTAGTTCGTGTACAAAAAGTAAAATAGTCTGTGAAAAAGCAAGAATTTGAAAGCGATTTTTTAATGTCTTAAGAGTGGTTAAGCATTCTAATTAAGCGAAAAGATTCCAACGGGCAAGAAGTAAAGAAGAACCAAAACTTTTTAGATACAAGTTATAACTTCCGCATTATCACTAGTTAAATAGATAATTTTAGCCACTGTATCCTCAAAAGAAATTTTTTTGGTTCATTTTCTGCCTAAATTTTACTAATAGCTTTTGAATAATGATTTTGGATCAGACTTTTTGTTTTATTTAAGTAGCCATATTGCGGCGCAGTTTAGTTAGCACTTTTGCTGGCAATATTAGTAGGATGTTGCCGCATTTTTACAAAAAGAATGTCATGAGTCAAGACAAGAAATAAAAAAATTTGACTTAATTTCAAGAACAAGTCAAGAGTTTTTTTTAGCTCAAGTTTCTTAATTATGCATCTCTAATTACAACATTACTATAATATCGTAGAATTTTTAGATAAATTATTTTTATATAAGCGATTAGTCGAACAATTGAAAAATGCGTAGAAAGCAAACATTAAAGAAATTCCTGCGAAATATTTATTTATTTAAATGCTTTTCTACTCGCGCCCGAAATATGCAATGATGATTTGAATATATGATAATCTTCGTTCATTTATTTACCCTTTTGCGCCCTTTCACACACCTTATTCTATTTGCCAATTTTCTTATGCGAAAAATAGACATTTTATCACACTTTTATGATAAAAACGTGTCTTTTTTAATAAACTGGAATTCCGTGAACTCAAAGATTTTTGCCGAAATCAAGCTTTAATGATAGCATTTTTGAAAATCAGTTTCAGTTTAATTTAAAATATGCTTTTACACACATTTGGTAATCAATTAATTCGACTTTTTAAACAAAAAAAAACTTATCAGAAAGTATTTTTTGATAACAATGATTATAAATAAATTTCGAATATTTAGCTTCGTATTTTAAACTTTAAACCTAAAACTTCGACTTTTGTTATTGTTTGTATAGATTTATTGTAATTATTGCAAACGCTTGAGCAATAGCAAACATTAACAAATTATTAATTACGTTGGGAATAGTAGCTTCTAAATCTGAGCAAACTAAACATTTGCTAAAGATTTAAGTCACACTGTATTTTTTATTAAATTTTTTAAATTTTTTATTTAAGCTATACTCTCTAGACGAGTTCTGCACACTAGTATCAGGGACCTGAACTGAACAACAATGGCCATTTGATTCGATTCAAAAATTTTAAACTTTTTTCGGTTTGGTTCAAACTTGTTTACAATTCGGTTTCAGTTTGTTTTAAAATATTTAATTCGATTTATGTCAAAAAAAAACATTTTAATTAATATTGGTTCAATATTGAATCAACAAATCCGAAACACATTTAAACATTATTCTGATTTCTGATAAAAATGGCTGTCAAATTGCTTATTTTTAAAATTTTAAATTACAAAATAGTTGTTTTATTATAAATTAATCGCCATGCCCTTTCACAAAATGAAATCAAGAATGAAATAAAACATTAATTTTTGCAAATCGACTTTCAGTTTCTCGTGATCTCACGTTTCCTATTTTAATAATTTTGAAGTTAAATATGTTTAAAATAAAAGGAATTTTGAGAGAACAGATATTATTTGTATTTGATTTTTACTTATCTATGAATACGCTATTACAGACAAGGTAATAGAATGTATCAAATCTTAAAAGAAACAATACATACTCAGTTGCCTCTTTATACTTTTTTCTCTCATGATGAAATTCGAAATTTAAAACGTAACGCTAAAAAAGCAGTGGATAAAACTTTGAAAAAATTATGTTTTCAAATATACCAAATCTTAACTTTTGCATTAAAACTGATCTAAACCGAAACATAATCAGTTCGACTTAAAATTTTTATTCATTCTGATTTCGGTTCGGTTCAAAAATTTTAATTTCTTTTTAGTTCGGTTCCGGTTTAGTTCAAGTAATTTTTTTTTCCGGTTCAGTTTCGATTCGGTGCAAGTTTTTTCTTAGCTCTGTAGCCTAGGGTTTATTGTACTTCTATCAAATAGGTCAATTCAGCCATGTACTTAACAAGATCAAGCAATAAACCGATTGTATTTGCTTCAATAATGGCTCGCTTGAAAGGATTTGGTCCAAGTTTGACCATTCCCCAGAATTCCAATGCACGGCGTTATAAGACAAGATAAAAATATAACTTTGATTTTTTTTAAAAAAGCGACTTCTTTGCATACTTTCTGGTGTGTTATTTCTAAGATATATCTATTCCTTTCATTTTGTCTGGCTCAAACTCAATGAAACTGGGTTAGTTTATGATAATAAATCTACAATAGCCACCGAAAACCCGCCAAATAAAAAAATTCCTATAGACATGATTGAATGCACAATAGAGTCAAGAATGGGCCGACTTTAATAATCGCAGTTGAAGATAAACGCTTTGAACTGATCTACAATTAAAATATCTTTTACTTGAGTAATTTTTTTTCAAACAGCATAATATATTTTTGGTTCAAAAAGTATTCTTGTAATTAGGAATCTAATTGATCTACACTAATGACATTAAAAACATTTTTACCATATAAAAAAGGAACTGAGACCGAACGCATGTGAAATGTTTATCTACTAAATATTTCATAAAGTGCAGAAAGTTGAATTTGTACGATGAAGCTTTTACGAAACTTGACTCTGTACACATAGAGAATGGACAAAGCTATGTCAACGAAGTGTCAAAATGTCATTTAGTTTAACGTGAACTTTTTAGGTGTTCTTTATGTTGTTGTTTTTTTTTTTCTATCTCTTAAATTGAATAATGAACGATGAACAGTGTAAAAAATGAAAAATCAGATTTTAAACGTGAAGCTTTAGACTCCAGTCACGTGTCTTTAAGGACTCACGTCAAATTTTTCAATATTAAAAAAAATTTCACGTCTTATAATAGTGTGTCTGAATTTTTTCATTTCAATAGTAAAAATTGACTTTATGAGTTTTAATCGGAATAAATTTTAAATAAAAAGTGGCAACGTCGAAATCTTTTTTTATGGCTGATCTAACAAACAGGGATCCATAACACGCAAATTACGATTGATAAACAAAATTTAATAGTTCTTTTAAAAGCTTTAGATATATCTTTATTTAATACAGGCATCTAGTGGTATATTTTTGTATAAAAATTACGTAAATTGTAACATGAATGCATATAATATAGTAGAGGTGGGCTAATGCAGCTCTTAGAGCCGCGCGTGGCTCTTTGTTGTCTAAACTGAGACTCTCCAACTCAAACTGACAATAACCAGTAAATCTGAGTAAAATGTACTTTTCGAAAACTTATTGAATGCGTTTTAAACTGCCCAGTTTCGAAAGTTTTGTGAACAGATCTCATATAAGATCCGCCGCATTCAATTCATTAAAAAAATTGCTACATTATTTACTTACAATTTTTTTTAATATTAAGAATATATAACAAAGTAGAGAAGCTCAAGAAGCGAGAATTAATTTAAAATGTATTCAGTACAGCAAAAATGTGGAACTACGTATTATAAAAGCAAGGGGTTTTCGTCAAGGGAATACAATTAACGCGTTGTTTGTGTCTTGTTTCATGAAAATTACAATGCTAATAGAGTTTGTGAGATCTTTTCATAATGTGCTAATTGAATTCGAACGATCGTCGAAAGTACACATAATAATTGAAATTGGTAATTAAATAATTAACTAAATTTTAAAAACATTTAGTAAGTGACAAAGTTACATAATAAAATATTAGAAATTTGATTAAATGTATAATTTTTTTCCAAATTTATTAAGTTACCTATTTTTGAATTTTATTTTAAAGAACTAGAAATCAATTTCATAAACTCATTTAATATGTCTTATGAATATATAGAAAGTTATTTTTTTCAAATAAGTAGAAAATATACTTAAAACTGTGTTAGAAATAGTTGTAGTTTAGAGCGAGCTTGTGTAGCCTTTACCAAACTATGAACCCATAGACATATTATTAAAAAGTGACTTCTAGAATTTTTATATGCAAAAAGTTCCAGTTTTCTTTATTTAAATTTTAGTTTCTTTTGACGTAAAATTAAAAAAATCATTGTTTTAGAAACTTGAAAAATTGTGTTCTAATCGCTTTATGGAAAAAAATGCAAAAAATATTAAATGGTGAAGTTTTTTTTTGTAATAAATATTTTAATAAAATAATTTATACAAAATTAAGCATTTTTATAACATGTTAGAGAACGTTAATAACGGCTGACTGTTAGTAAGCATGCGCATATGGTTTCTATAAATTATGTCACTCGAAAAGCGCTTCCTGTATAATAAGCAGTCTTGATATAACAGATCCATGTAGGATCTGTTAGATCGAATTTAAAAATCTTTTAAATTTACGAACTAAGCATTTGCAATATTGCCATATAAGGTTTTTGTATAGTAGGTGTGGCAAAAATTTTGCTCCTTAGAAACAACGGACTGAAGGTGTTTTGGTGGTATACTAAGTTTCTCAAGGTAAATGACTTCATTTAGCCGATCCGGTGGTTATTAGGTTTCCCTCTTGATATTTTACCCACCGATGGGTAAAAAAAAGTTACACATCTTAACTATAAACTATAGTATTCTTATAAAATTTTTATAAATATATTAATTTTTGCAACTTTTTTGTTGCAATTGTGCCATCGAATTTTTTTTACTGAAAATTTTTATAAATATGTTTTCAAAATATTACGAATTTTACTTTAGTGATGGACTCTTTAGATGTTTCTAAAACATATATGCATGAATACGTTGAAACCAATATTTGTATAAAATTGGAAATATGTCATGAAAAGAATAAATTCTCATGGGGTTTACTCTACGTTGAAAAAAATAGATTGTCAAAAGGTGACAACAATATTTTAATTTTCAAGAACCAAATTTTAATTATTATTTTAATTAAAATTTATTGTTAAAAAAACGTTTCAAATTTTTAAAATCAATTTTTGCTAATATTAGTAATTTTTTATAGTTAGTTTAGCAATATTTTTAATAGCTATTATTTTTTCAACAATAAAAATCGCTCAAATGCTTATAAACTTTTTTCTGTGTGTAAACTTTACTAACTACCAACTAATTAAAAAAAAAAGACACTAAAATTGTTCTATTCTTGGACACACGTTTTATATTTATAATGTTTTAAAAAATTTGAGAAAATCACAGAACGTTTATAGGTTTGTTAAAAAAATTTTAAATTTTATATTTTAATAGTTTTTTTTTTCGATTGTCATTAATGCTCTAACTATTTACATAGTAAAATATTAACCCACATGCAAATATAATTATTTTATAAATTAAGTTTAAATAGTATATATAAATTATTTATTAAGATTGTATATAAAAACTATTATTACTAAAAGATCTATGCAACATAACATGCTTATAGAAATACCATTACAAAAACATCATTTTTCAAAAATATATCGATTTCCTGCTGTTCAAGAGAACAAATATAACATTATAAAAATAAATTTATAAATAAGTATAATTGTTACTAAAAATTCGAATATAAATAAAAAATTAAGTCGAAAAACAAAATAATAAAATATTAAGTTTTATTTCGTTAAGTGTCTTAAACGACCTTAACACTTGTTAAAAAATATGTTTTCACAACATGATCGATAAAACGTCAAAAACATATTAGGTAAACATACTCAACAAAATGTTGGGGATATGTTATTTTAATATAATTTGAAACATGTTAAAAACATGCTATCATAACAGTATTATATCAGTAATAAGTACTTGTTACTATAAAATCTCAACATTTTATAAGACATTTCTATTAAAAATTTATAAAATTTTTATAAAAGCGTTATGATACCACAATTATAAATATTTTAAAACATTTTTACAAAGTATAATGATAACAAGTCTGTGAATTTTTTCCAATTTTTTAAGTTTAAAAAATTTAACAAAAAAACCCATTTTTAGAATGTTAACAAAAAATATTTTATCGTAATTTTAATAAAACATATTAGTCAAATACGTTGATTATTTATTAAAACTTTACGTATCACCTTTGTAAAATTTTACACCTGAAACAAGTTTAAGTCATTTCTAAAAATAAATTTAATAACACTTTTAATTAACATTAATCTAACATGTTTTTTAAAAATGTTAAAAACATGTTTTTTATGAATAAGACATTTATAACATTTTTTTTCGCCTAAAAAGTTAAATAAATAAGAGTTTAGGATTATTAGTTGCAAAAATATTTATAAAATAATTAAAATTTATGTTTTAAAGTTTTAAAAAAGTTTTTTTTTTTATTTTCAGTTCAAATTTACACATTTTATATTCTTATAGATTTCTTAACAATTTGTAACTTGTTTTTAACACTTTTTTCGTTGAATATAAAATATACTGATTTTGAATAATCAAAAATTATATAAAGAAGTACGAATATGTGGAATATTGATGTTTCAAATATATTTATGACATATGTTTATTGAGTATATATATATATATATATATACACGCTTATATTTTATTTTTGAATAAAATTTTGAAATTTGCATAGGTAAAAATATGAGTTAATTTTTAAACAGTTTGTATTAGGAAAATTAATAATTGCACTTGGTTTTAAAATAACTGAATTTTAAGGATAAAGTTAATGAAACTATCTCCTAAGTGGGAGGAGCTTAAAATAAAAAAATTGATAACAAAAACTTGAAATTATGACAATAATAAAAATTAAAATTTTTTAAATATTTTCTTTGGAGTGTAATATAGTGTCAAATAACATATAAATTCCATATATGAAATTAGTATGGACTAGTGAACTCTTATGTAGACTTGTCTGCATGAATTTTTGTCGTCATCAGAACCAATTAAAAGTTTCTGATGACTTTCTGCTGATAACATTTTAATTAAGTGTACGGGGGCACAAGCGTGACTTCCATGTCAACCAGGCCGAAACTTACCACTGAACATTGCTAATATTAGAAAAGTTCCAATTTCCATGCTTACTAATTAATATAGAGACGCGTGTTCAATTAAAATTGTGCAAAGATTCGGAAATTGGGCCCGAACCGAGTTTTGTGCATAATAAAAAGGAAAGGGGTTCGAAGAAAGTTTGCGAACTTCGCGCACAATTCGCAACCGTTCAACACACTTTGTGCACTAAGAGGGTTGAAAACAAACTGGATTGCTGTTCAGTTTTGTTTCTGATTTTTTCACTTTGGGACCCACTACATACTATGAGCGAACAGTGTACATAATGTGGAAAATTGGACGCGCAAGAATTTCGGCGTCGCGACGACTATATATTCATTAACCGTTCAAATAATTACCGATTTCATTCAATGCCTTAGCTTTTTGGGCAGACGATGATTTCTACTGTGAATAAAATTTGGCAAATTTTTTCGGAGTGTTCTTTATTGACGAATTAGTGGGTGGGGTGCTTGAACCCTATTATCACTTTTATTGTTATTGTTTTATAGTTTTTCTCGACTTTTTTTTTTATCTTATTGGGGTGAACGAAAAATAAGAACTTTTCCCTTTTCGTACTGATGGAGAAGGAAAGTAATCTTTGGGAAGAACAATAAAAATAAAAAAAGGGTTTTTTCAATTATTTTTTTAAGTGCATCATTTTCGATAAAAGTAGAATAAATATTATTATTTTAAGTTCAATTTTAACACTTTATAAAGAAATTAAATATTTATTCCTCAAATTATAAATTCTATTATTCGTTTCGCGCACAAAAATTTTATATTTCGCGTAAAATTTTATTACAGAATGAATTTGAGATTTACTTTATAATAGCTTGGTGCTACCCGGGTTATTATTCTGGTTAATTTCAAAATAAAAAAATTGAAAGCTTTCTTTCTGTGTATAAAAACATACGATATATGTTTACTTTTTTGTTTCGATTTCATTACAAAACTTAAAAATTTTCATAAACAAGGAATGGAGAATTTTCTTTCGAAGTTATCTTATGAATTAGAAATAATTTTTGACGACTTCGACATTTTAAATAATTATTTCTAGCAAAAGAGCTTTTATCACCGACTAAATTTATTCTTGAAATAAAGTAATATCTCGATTGTATTTCCTTTGACAATGGCTCACCTGAAATCATCCGACCCGAGATTGGTCACTCTTCAAGACTCTAATGTGTAATATAATGTGTAGTATACGACTGAGGGTATTCACTTTATCTTCATTACAAAATCTGTACAGAGGCTTCTTTTGAGAAGTACTTTTCAGATAAAAGTGTAAAAAACAAAAACGAAATTATACTTATAATTAAAAATACATTTTGTTTTAAATTAGGTATATGTCACTTTGTGACGCCACAATGATATCAAAAAATTCATTAGTGTGACATCTCAAGGCTCTTTTTTGTAACGTTGCATTACATTTATCACTATAAAAATTTACACCTATTTATTATACTGTTTAATTTATATCTTTTTGTAATATCATAATATAAATGCTATCTATTTTTAAATTCAATCTTTAAGCTGTTAAAGTATAGCAACCCGAATCCGTATGGAAGCAATAAAGACGGAACGCACTATTTAATTTTAATTAGTTGTAAGGTTCAAAGGGCATCTGTTTCCTTTAGAACTAAATTTTATTATTTATATATTGGATTTTAGATTTTAAGCATTCATTCAAGATTGTATCTTAAAGTTAAGAACATTAAATATTTTATGGGAGTGAAATATTTTATTTAATTAAAGTAAATTTAACAAAGCACAGATCATTATTTTTTAATTTAGAAAACACGATTATTTCTCAAGTCCAGAGAAATTATTTCTTATTTTTTCATTATTCTTTTGTTAACTTTTTCTAAAAATCGATTAAAATTACTAAATAGCAATTCGAAGTTTCCTCGTATAAAATTTGCCAAAACTTTTCTCTCGATGTTTCAAAGTGTCATTGTAATAAGTCATTAAAATTTATTAGGTGATTATTGGTTAAAAAATGATAATATCGAATTAACGTTACTAAATTTTTACTCAATAGAGTTATACATATTACACTTTTACAGCTTGAATATAATCATTATTCTCATAAATCACTAAGTATGTTAAATAAAAAGCATTTGAATTGAATCAAGTTAGAGCACGTTAAACAAAAAAAAAATGAACAATCTGTAGCTTAAAGCAGGGGTGAGAAACCTTTACTAACCAAGGGTCTATCTAAATTTAATTTTTTTTTCGGTGCGAAAAATAAATTATATAATTATAAAATTTATAATTTAGCAATAGTAAAAATTGATTACCTAACCAAAAAATGTAAAAAAATAGATTACATATAAAAAAAAGAAATAGCTAAAACCCAATACGTATACTTGAAAATTTTAATGTGGAATTTGATATTTTAAATAGGTCACAATATTTTGGTAAAATCTAATATAATGGTAACATAAATAAGCGCTTTTGGTGGGCCGCAAAAAATTATTGAGCGGGCCACATGCGGCCAGAGGGCCGTGGGTTGTTTATTTTCGGTTTAAAAACAGTAACTTCATTTTAGTAGTGTATAAGTGTATATGTATTATACCTAATGTTCAGAAATGCGAAAAGAATACTGATAGGTCATATTTATTTCATTAATCGACCATATTGTTAACATTTAAATTCAATATACTGTATTAAAAATATAATAGTAACGTCATCACCATATTTAAAATATTAATAAAATGTGATCTTAATACTATTAAATAAAACGTTATGAATTGATGACATCAAAAATAAAAAATTTTATAATTATAAAAGGTATAGTGTAGGGCATTGCGTTCAAGTTTTAAATTCAATCTTAAATTTTATTTATTATTTTTACGAACGTTACTAATACTACTATACAATAAAAACTATTATTATAATTATCGGCGCTAGATTTTGATTTTTAAATTGCTAATGATTCTCCACAAT
>AGDA01015460.1:0-10149 GCA_000281935.1 Mengenilla moldrzyki | reverse complement strand
AAGATATGAAAAAAATATATATTATAAAGTTTTTTACAGAAATTATGATTGTTTCACTTCTTTTGATAATTCAAAATTTCGTTACAACGTTACACTTAGTCTTTCATATTTATCGTCAATAATTTCAAAAACATTTTCAAACACATACGGCACGGTATTTTTTTAAAAAATAAAAGAAGAACTTTTAGAGCCACAACTAATCTTTCAAAGAACTGCGTGTGGCTCACAAGCCGCCATTTACCCACTGTTGACACGAATTAGTCAGATCTTTATAAGAAGAACATTATTTAAATCTTCATTCTTAACACTTTGCGATCCGCTGTCATGCTGACGCGTTTTCTACTCGCCAAAATGAAACATTTATCATTAGTAGTGTCCAAAAAGTCTGTCCTGTTTGGGACAAAATTAAAAAGTATTTTTGCAAACTTACTCGGTCTTGTACAAAAACATAGGAATTGAGTAATCCTAGATAGCTATGACGTAAAATTGTCCCGTTCGGGACAGACGTTTTTGGACACGACTATTGATTTTAAAATAACAATACACATTAAAAAATGCTTATAGCTTTATTTACACATTTAGCTCCTTTATCCCCATTATCACTGTTAGCATTTGCTTTACAATAGATAATTGCATAATCGATGCCTTAAATCATTTTCTTTTTGCAATAACCACAGAATAATATTTTTAATCTGTGAATGTGGATCGTAAACCACAAACTGTATAGTCGTGTTCAAAAAGTCTGTCCCAAACAGGACAATTTTACATCATAGCTACTTAGAATTACTCAACTCCTATGTTTTTGTACAAGACCGAGTAAGTTTGCAAAAATACTTTTCAACTCGGCCCGAACAGGATAGACTTTTTGAACACGACTTATGGCTCATGATTTTCGAAAATTGATTCACACTTTACTCTACCAATTATATCTAAACCAAACATCGTAAAAATAAATAACTTATTTAAATCACTAAATTATTTAAATAAACTTTTATCGCCAAAATATGTCACAAAGCTATATTAATCAGGTTGGATTTACACGAACACCTTATGATAATGTCGTTACTTGACTTTTGAAAAAAAGCTAAATTATCGTGTTGAAAAAAACTGATGGTCTTTCTTTAGTTTACTTTTATTTCTGTATTTATTTCTATGTCCAAATTGTCGAAGAATATAATAGAATTATTTTCATATTTACTTACAGAGATAATTACATTAATTGGACGGGTCCTGATAAGAATCTTCTGAGTAATCGTGGTGGAAAATTAGCCAAAGGTGGTGATGTGACATTGCGTGCACATAATGGTGCCGTGAAAGCACGGGGACCAAACCCGAGTCTACGAAAAGGTCCTATACCGAATTTGGCCAAGGGTAGTTTTTACACTCAGTTGAAGTCGATTTTTAACAAGGATATGCAAGCGACCTGTGTTCAATAGTTTTCCAGCTCGAATTGTGATCTTATAAGAATCATTCCGTCTATTTATAGATTATTATAGCTGAAAAATTAAGTTTATTTTTGGTACGATTTTTCCTTTGTGAGAATCGCGTATTTTTTTATCTGTCTGTCGTCCAGTTTTTGTGATTTGTTGTTCTTAACCTTAAAAATACGCGATACTTTTTTTTCTAGTCCATTTTGTTTCTATCTGTCCAATAATAACTGTGATATGTACGAAATGTTAAGCCCTCCTTTGTATATTCCTTATTTTTGATTTTCCGTTACACATTTGTTCTGTTTTTTTAATAAATTCGAAAATAAGCGCAATTATTTCTAGTACATAGGTAGTAAAAATATATTAAGTAAATTATTTAAACTTAAATGTATTTCAGGTGATTATATTAATTTAGGATATTTGAGATATTGGAAAATATAAAACTGTGAATTATAATTTAATATAACTTTTCACGTCTATTGTGTGTAGTTAAAGCTTAGTTGTGCATACGTACAATTTACAAGACTGAATAGTCTAGTGATCGTCGTTCATCCCTAGTGCTCAAAGGTACCTAGGTTTAAGTTATAGCTACGTTGCCTACTACTGTCAGTAATCTATCCACAACTGCCACCAATTATTCATATAACTACACCAGCCCTTATTTCATAGTACGGTAAGATTAAACTAAGATTGAATTATTGGTTTCTGTAGTTCAAGCTTAATTAAACATACGTACAATATGTAAGGCTCGAAAAACAGTTGAAATTGAAAATTTAACATGTTTTTTTACTAAATAGTTTCAAGCTTTGCATCGAAAAAAATAATATAATTTTTAAAAGTTTTGTGTGAATCTGAAATCTGTAATTTAAAATTGGGTAAAAAGTAGATTTCGAAAGCTCTGAAGCAGATACTCCCTTTGTGCCAAAATATTTTTATAATTTTTTTTCATGTTGAAATGATGTTGAAAATATGTTGATCATTATGTTTTGAAGCATATTAATTTCCCAATTGTGAAACAGTTTTTTTTATCTAACGTTGGAACAGTTTTCTGTTACATATTTATAAAATATTTATTTTGTGTTGAAAAAATGTTGTAAATATGCTATTCTATATGTTACTTTTAATAATTTAAAACGTGCTGATTTCTTAGCTTTGAAACAACAGTTTTTTATTCATTGTTGAAGCTGTATTTAGAAGTTCGTGATATTCAGCTCTTGATTTTCGTTTACTTGACCGTATTCAAGATTAGATTTGAAAAAAATTGCCAATTGTGAATGTATGAATAACATATTTATATTATTTTACATTTTATAGTGCAATAAAAGCAACTATTTCACATTAAAAACTTTAAATTTAGGATCATAATTATAACAGATTTAATCAGCGTCAAACTACTATAATAGACGTAACGATAAATCTTAAAAAATGTTTGAAAACTTTTTGTAAAACAGCAATTAAATAGTAAAATATAATGACGTAATATGAAAATAGTAATTAAAATGTAAAACAACATTACATAATTTTTAACAACATGTTGAAAAAATATTTATATGTCACAAAACTGACATCAAAAATATGCTTTAAAACAATATCGAAAACATATTTATAAGCATGTTACAAAACAACATTAAAAGTATGTTTTAAACGGAATGCTAAAAAGTTTACAAAATTGTTTCAAAACAATTTAAAAATAACATGCTTTTAACATTATTGTAACATATAAAACATGTTTCAAAATATTGTTACAAAACTTTTGTTACAAAAAATTAACGTATTTATAAACGTTTTGTAGCTCACAGGATTTCGATAGGACTGAAAGTCAACGTGCCTAATTTTATTAATTGTGTTTGAACGATATAATTTAATAAATTAGTTAAAAGAGCGAAAAGTTATAAAAATTTATACGTAATTTAACGTATGTTTCAAATGGATATTTTGTTCAAAATGACTTCAATTATTATGATATTTAAATTGTTTGAAGTTCATGTTGATTATTAGTTTGTTTTTAAATTATATTTTAAGCCTATTAATACAATTCTTGTGAGAGACAATATGTGTAACGGAAAAAAATTAAAAAAAGGAATTGAGAAATATTAGTTGCTTAACACTCACTTGTTTTCATTTAATATTCATATGTTACAATAATAAATAATAAAAATATTATTTTTCATATCAAAATCATGGTTAAATTTTCATATGCGCCAATTGTTAGTTTCTTGATTAAGCAGACAGTTTTTATGCTGGAATGAATCCGAGGAAATCTTTCCAAACTCGACCTCTGAGAACGGAAGAATACTCTATCATATATAGGAGAATAATATTTTAGCTAATGGAACTAATAAAATGTTGCTAGAAATAATTGATTCCTGCATCTTACACAAAAAACGGGATGTAACATTTTTAAAGTAAATTAATCGTACATTTAAAAAACTCATGTCTCACATATGAAAAAAGCTCCTACATTTTAATAATTGCACTGAGAATGCCGTTGTTTAGTTATTAAAGAAAAATTGTGCAAAAAATAACATTTATTTTAGTATAATTAAATTATGATTATGTCCTTAATATCTAAAGATTGCTTCTTTAAAATATACGTTTCTATTTTTTAAATTTGAAAATTATAGCCTTTCAATAATAAAGAATGAGTATGTTTTTATTATACTAAAAGAAAAATTCCTTTTTCGTCGTATTTAAAGGACTGATTTATCAGTGTAAGAAGTTGTCGATAGGTATAAGAGAAAAATTGCAACGGCTGTATGATGGTCATTTGATCAGTAACATTTAAAAATAAAATTAATAAATAAAGATATATTTAAATAAATGAAGCATAAAAGTAAATGAAACATAAGTTTACAAAATAATAGTGAGTATAATTAACGCAGTAATTATACACACAAACAAAACAAAATATAATAAAATTAAACATCAATTAATTGAAAACAAAGACCAGGAGGATAAGTATTAACAAAAGCTTCAAGAGTCCCATTAAGTCCAAGAGGTATCCTGTGAAAACAATAAGGATACATTTTAGATCAGCTACTGGTGGCGGCCATTTTAAATTCAATATGTTTGAAGTATTCGCTAAGACTTTACATGATTTGTATTAATTTTTGCCTTTTTTTTATGCTTAAATATATTAAAACCATATAAAACATGTTTTGTAAACATTCATGCTTATATAAGATGAATGTTAATAACAACGATAGACTATTCAAACTTAAAAAGGCACCAATGCGTCTGCGCTTTTCCGCCATTAGTGGGGCCATGTTAGTATCCATTTTGTAAAAACGAAATCGAAAACAGGCTGAAAGTGAAGTTAGACGAATTGGCGACAGAGCCATAAGAAATGACGGAACGAAACCGGCCGTTGGGCGTGCAGCAAGCGTCCGGCGGCGGCCAGCAGCAACATAAGAATCTGGTGGCGATTTTGGCGAAATTACACGACGCTATTGCTGAAGTAGTTGTGTCGCCGAAACACGTAGCCGATAAGCGAATGCTGGACAAGACTTGGAAGCTGATGGACAAAGTGGTGAAGTATTGTCAGCAGCCGAAAATGAACTTAAAGAATTCACCACCGTTTATTCTCGACATCTTGCCGGACACCTATCAGCGTTTACGATTCATTTACACCAAATACGAATATCGGCTCGAGTCCTTACATCAAATCGATTACTTTAACGTGTTTATTCAAAATTTAAATCGCAAGTGTAAACAGGTACTGATCTAATTTTTAGTTTCATGTGGTCCTAAAGAGCTATTGATACTTTAATACCGCATTAAAAGCGGGGTATCTTGATGTGAATTTGGTGTTAAATATTACTTATAACGCTGAAAGACCATTTATGCGACATTTATAACTTAGGCTATAATGATTATTTAAAACAAATATACAAACTCAATATCTAATAGAGCTTCATTTTATCCATCCATCCATCCATCCATTTTCAAGCCAGCTTTTTTTGTTCCGGTCACGGGGTCGCAATATTCAGAAGAGCTTTAGCTTCATTTTAATTAACAGAATATTATTTTTATGGGTGGAAATTTCAAAAAACTATATATTGGTCAATTATCAAAAAGTTCAACAACTTGTGCTTTATGTATCTTTCCGAAAATGCTTTAAAAACGTTTTAAATAACCCGGCCAACCGAGATATTTAACTTAATAAACTATTGAATAATGTAATACTAATAATAATGACATTGTACTATTCCTAATTGTTATAAATATGTATTATACAGTTAATTATCCTTATGTAACATTGATTCTATTATTATATTTGCTTATGCATAAATCTGTTATGTAGCTGTTACTTGAAATTGTTATTCAATTGCTAATTATTAATGTATTCTAATTTTTAAGAATAATTTTCTAAAATTGTACAATTTTATGATTATTTGAATACAGATATGTATCATTAGTATAAAAATAATAAGTAAACATTTAAGTTTGCAAATCATCAATAATTTTAAATCCATTAGAACAGTGACTCTCAACCACTGTGCTGCGATAATTTACGCTGCTGTGAGATTTTTAAATTGTACCGCCAAATTTTACTTATGCATACAGCTGAATTCTTCTGCTAATCTAACAATATAACACTTGTTTTATTTTGTATGAACTGTTGTTAGTTTTATTTATTTCAATTCTAGGATAATCATGAATATTATTCAATTTTACAATTACTAGTTAGTTTATTTTTAAAGTCTCTTAGCTAAATGTACATAGGATTATACGTTTCAAAATCTTTGTTTCTATTGTAGTAAAAGTGTAAACCATATTCTCTTATAAAACCGCATCTTACTAGTTTTTTTTTAATCGATCGTTCCGTACTTTACTTGACTGTTTTAAACCATATAGCAGGAGTGGCCAAACTTTTACTCCTTAAGGGCGACTTATTTTGTTAAATATAGTTCGTGGGCGACTGTGAACACGTTAAAGCTGTTATCTGTTTTAAAAAGTTGTTTTGATCAGCATATATCTGCTATAAACATTGAGGCTTTAGAATTGTACTTAAATGTTGTTCTATTTTCAAGTATATAAACGTTTTCTAATACAAAATTTAATAAGAAGTATACTTGTTTAGTTTTATTCTTGTGGACTACTTTCAAAGCATTTGCGGCCGACGTCTTGGCCACCCCTGCCATATAGGGAGCGGCTTAATTGTGGAAAAACTAAGTTATTCATTGAATTTTTGAAATAGATCAGTTGTTAATAGTAGCTATGTTTTATCTATCTAAAGACAGAATTAATATTTATTATATAAACTTTTTAACGACGCTTGCGACACTATAAATCAACTTCAAAAAACTGCTAATTGTTCGAAATACTTGTATCAAATATACAAAATGAAAATAAAATTCTTAGCACGTAATTGTAAAATATTTTTATAAATTTTGATTTAGTTTAAAGATGCACAATTGAAAATTAAATACCTGACAATTTTTTTAATATTGAAGGCCATAAAACTATTCAAAGAGGGTAAGGAGAAGATGTTCGATGAAGGATCGCATTATCGACGCAATTTAACAAAATTGAGCTTGGTGTTCAGCCATATGTTAAGTGAATTAAAGGCCATTTTCCCGGACGGTAATTTTGCTGGTGATCAGTTCCGGATAACAAAGTCAGATGCTGCCGAATTTTGGCGGCAAAACTTCGGTGCTAATACCACATTGGTTACGTGGAAGGTCTTCCGACAAGAACTAAATGCTGTGCACCCCATTAATTCAGGGCTGGAAGCTATGGCGTTGAAGTCAACTATCGACCTAACTTGTAACGACTACGTGTCTAATTTCGAGTTTGATGTTTTCACAAGGTAACGAGTTCATTTTTTTAACTTAACGTTTAATTTTTTTAGTTAATTTGTTAAACAAACATGACGTATAAGTGTATTAAACGTGTCTAATATCTCGTGCGAAAAATGTATACACAAATTCCTAAATTTATATGCTAGACACGTTCTTAGTAAAATCGTGCAAAACGAAATTGTCTAAAACAAGTCACAAATGACAAACTGTGCGATTAATTTAATCCTTGAAATCGAAGTTTTAGAAAGAATGCGTCTGTAATTTTTAATGAACTTTTAAATGAGTACGTTGATCAATATAGTGCTGATTAATGACGGAATACAGAGCTAAATATTGAGAGTTTATTTTTAAAAATAGCTTATGAGAATGCTATGTTCAATAGTATCGCAAGTTCGATTCCACCAAAAACATTGTTTTCTCATTCTGAAAAATAAAAATGCTCCAATTCCGTAGGGATGTTAAAAGAAATTAGTGTTATTTCTCATTCTATATATGTTTGCAAGCGCGCTACTGTATGCTTGAAATTGAACACTGAAAGTTGTTCTGTGGACTTAACTGTTTCACAAACGATAAAAAAAACCGAAGTTACTTATAGAGAAAACGTTAAATTGCAAATCTTGAATTTCCGAAAAGATGTATTCATCCACACTAATATCTGTTATTGTAGAGTCTACAATGTAAATTATACATATTAATCACAAATTACCCATATCGGTATCGCGCCATATATAATTACATACCATTTACATATCCATTGGTGTCGCTGTTATCCATTTTCGTTCTAAATATTAATATCACATTAAATCACCTTTATTATACCGTTTTAACCCTGTTTATTTTTACTTTATGATTAAAAACATTACACGCCCCTTTATAAAAAAGGACTACCGCTTTAAATCGTATAAATACCAATTGAAAATGTTGCGGATTTCAGTTTATTTTCTTCCGTTGCCAATCTGGGTAATCTGTGATATTAATTAAAATAAATGTTGGCCAAAGGTTATGCGTAGTTAATTTTTGTATATTTCTTGTTCAAAATCAATTATATATAAGTACAAACTATTTTTATATTATTGATTACGGACACTTCAAAATTATTTCGAGAGCACTTTGGCACAAACGAGCTTCTCGTGGCCACCATTGGAGATTTCTATTACTATATGTTAACTTTATATTGATATCTAGTGTGAAAAATAAAAGAAAGTTAAGTGAAATTTTATTAATAAATTCTTAAAATCTCTAATAGACTGTTTCAACCATGGAATACATTGTTGAGAAATTGGCAAATTTTGGCAGTGACGCATCCTGGTTATGTTGCTTTTCTAACCTATGATGAGGTCAAAGCTAGACTGCAAAAATACATTAATAAAGCGGGTAGTTATGTATTCCGATTGTCATGCACTCGACTTGGTCAGTGGGCTATTGGCTATGTAACTGCAGATGGTGAAATCTTACAAACCATTCCACAGAACAAAAGCTTATGTCAAGCACTTTTAGATGGCTATCGAGAAGGATTGTAAGTAGAAATGAAAATATATACAATCAACCTTTTTATAACGCGGTGAGTACGTACCTCGTTAAAGGAAACTCCGATTTAAACATATAGTGCGTTGTAAGAAATTCGAATGTAACTATACAAACCAGATCATTTCGCACCGCTTTCTATAGAAACCGCGCTATGATAAACCAAAAATCAGATGGCTAAGCCCATGTCGTAAACGGCTGAAAATAAGCTGGATGTTTATAAAAACATCCAGTTAAAATCATTTTTTGGGAGCATTGAAAGATCTGGTGGAACGTTTTTGAACAAATCGTGCTATTAGTATCGCTTTATAGGAAGCCTGATTATATGTATATACGTGTATGTGTGTGCCAAAAGATTTTTTATTCGATTTTACGTTATGCCATTAAAAAACTTGTTATAAAATTTAAGGGAAATATTTTTTTAAACCTTTAAAAATGTGTTCTTTTATTTTTGTTTGAAATATAATATTATAAAATTTATTAATTTTCGAAACAGTTATTTATATCCTGACGGTCGAAATAGCAATCCTGATTTGTCGTGGGCTGTGCAATCAACACCTGAGGATCATATTTCAGTTAGTCAAGAGCAATATGAACTATATTGTGAGATGGGAAGCACATTCCAATTGTGTAAAATTTGTGCAGAAAATGATAAGGATATTCGAATAGAGCCATGTGGGCATTTGTTATGCACACCATGTTTAACTGCATGGCAAATTGTATTTTCACTTATTTATAGTTTTATCGTCTTGTAATATTACTTTTCTTCTTTGAAAAGGATTCTGATGGCCAAGGATGTCCGTTCTGCCGGGCTGAAATTAAAGGCACGGAACCCATAGTTGTTGATCCGTTTGATCCAAAGAAATCACACAATCGCTTCAAAGTTAAACCAATTGAACAAAATTCCAATAACCAAAGTGCAAATGATTCTCTTGATGATGAAGAGGTTTGTTAGTCTTTATAATAGAGTGCAATTTAAAAAAAATTCAAGTCTATGATTTAACTTAAGGCCTATTAGTTCTGAATAATTTAAGACTGTTTCTTGAGGTGGTAAAGAAATTACAGCTGTTTTTTAACATTATTTTTTAAAAGCTATGTTTCAATGTAATTACACAAGTAAACAAATTTCTATAAAGTCACCCCCACCTATATGCATGAAGTTTGCATTACTTCATTGAAAAATGTGTTCACCACATATGTAACTGATTTTTTTTTTCAAAAAAACGAATTTTCAATATTTTTAAAAAATGTTCCCCAACTTCCATTTTTTACCTCTTAATACTATTTTTTATATTTTGAGTATTTTAAATAAGGGAAGCAAATTGCTTTAAGTTTTTAGTAAAAATAAAAAATAAACATCACCCTCAATTTTTTTGCTATTTGGTTCATGT
>AGDA01015403.1:0-10299 GCA_000281935.1 Mengenilla moldrzyki | reverse complement strand
GCGTGTTGCTCATCCCTGTTTTAAAGCATTTATGATTCGTAGAGTTAAATTTTACAATCGTATGCGGCCTTGAAAAGCAAACAGGGATATAAAATTACTTTTATTCATTGAATAGTTGTCAAGCAATACCTCGATGCAAGTTAAGGTCATAAGTGAAATTTACCGAATTTCATATTAATCAAAACAGTAACTTAAGAGTGATTCCTGATACACACACACACACACACACACACATACTAAAACTTTCAACTCAAAATCTTTTTCACCATAAGTCAATACGTTAACTAAAGTTATTTTCTGACCAATTACAATACTTCTTTCAGCATATAATTTCAACATACGAAGAAAATAAAAATTTAAATGAATTAAAATGAAACGTAATTTGCATCTTGTTAGTCATTTATTTCAAATAAAAACTTTGCTAAAGCTTAGCAAATTTGATTACTTTTGGGAAATCAAATAAGTTCTGTTCTTGACAATAATTCTAATAATTTGCAATGGTAAAAGAATATTTTAATTTTTTTATACTAATTTAATGAAAGTTAATATTAAATTAAAACGCGAAGAACGTTTACCTCTTCATACGTTATGACTTTTTATTGCTTAAAAATTACTCCGGTCCAATGCAAATGCATTTTAATGTTCACGATTCAATTTTTTTCCTCAATAGAGAAAGCACAATGAAATTGATACAAAAGTGTAATTTAACCCTTTTATATGCTTATTCCATTTATTATTATTATTTCGAATACGCGAAACGAAAAAAATAAAATAAAAAAAAAAAAAAACGGAATCAACTTGTACACATGAGTATCTACTGAAATTAATTACAGTATGTCTGCTTGAATAATTGAGCAAAAAACCGTCTATTGTTTTTAAAATAAATTGGAATAAAACAATGCAATCCGATACTATTATTTCAATTGAAATTTGCATAAATATACATAAAATGAATACGATAAGGAAATCGATAATTTTTTTTGTCATTTCGCATAACGTGTACTTATTATTTATTATTGGTTTAATAAAAAGTTAATCGATAAAACCAATTTAAAAAAGATTAACATTTTTTTAATAAAGTTGTAGGTGAACAACACATATTAAGAAAGTTCGCATATATTCATTAAATTTCTGCAAACCTTTTTATCCGCAATTTTCTAAATTGTCGCCAAGTAAATAAATTTATTAAACAATTCACCAGATTACTTAATCAGGTAATTTCTTTATAAATTTTTAATAGCTTTTTTGTGTCTTAAAAAATAAAACTCACTAAACATAAAAAAATTATCGGTACAATGACCAATGTTATAAAAAAAATTTATACGCTTTTTTATTACATATAAGTTTCTTCGATAAATTGTACTTGAAGTCTTTAAGCATTATATTATTATGTTACTAATATGATAATGCCACTTTCATAAAATTATATCTTTAAAAATTCTAAAAATATATAAATTTTATTAGCGTTTTAAAATTAAATTTAAGAAATTGTGAATTGTACAGAAAACGCGAATGGTACAAATGATCTTAATTAATTAAAATGTTATTTATTTTAATGAAGAAGAACTTAACCGAAACAAAAATAAATTAAAAGTATCAAGTTTTTCAAGAACAGTTAATTTCAAAGTTTTCGCGTTGTTTTTATTGAAACAATTAAGCACAACGGTTAATTTCTAAGCGTGATCTTTCTAATGTACTTCTTCACGTGTGTATTCAATCAAGGGAAACTCATTAATTCTGTATCAAACGAATTTAACATTCACACTACAGTTAATTTTAAATTTCAAATTAGAACTTTTTCTCTTTATTGAACTCAATTAAACATTTTCCTTTATGATCAACTTGCTTCTGTATTAATTTTAAATAACAAATATACTGATCAAGGCATGTGTAACGTCTAAAACTTATATTTAAATTGAAATTAAAAAAATCGTCAGTACAATTAAATTAATTAAAAAAAAACTAAAAGTTCAGCAGCTCTTCAATTATTCATTAACTTTACGAAACTTTTTATTAAGCATCAAAAAGTTTTTTATTTTTAATTTTATTCCTTTTCAAAAATATTACACATAAATTAATAAAAATGAACATATAACGTTGAACTCATTTCACGCGTGTTATTTTTTAGCGTTTAAATGACAACAATAGTATTCTAGATCAGAGCCTTTTAAACTTTTTTTAACCCGCGACCCCAATTAATACTGTAAATTCATTCGCTGTTGCAAATAAATCAATTTAACATCTAAACTGCAGATTCAACACTTTTTGTTCTGTACGAAGTGACGTTACGACTAACAAAATTGATAGTTGCATTCACTAATTTTAGGGTTTTATACTTTTTGAGTTAAGCAAAATAGTGTTTATAGTACGTTCTGTGTCTTTGTATTTATATAGACTATAATATTGCCGTGTTAAGTTTTTTTATATGTATCACGTTTAGAACAGAAATGGCTGAATCCGTAGAAATAAATAGTAAAGTGTCCACTGAAAATAGGGTCACCAACATTTACATAGACAACGTTCTTCTCCATTTATTTTCCCACTGAACATGAAATGTAAAAAGTATACTATGACAACACTGTACTTTTTGTCATTGCTAGAGCACAGGATGCATTTTACTTTACTCAAAAAGTGTAAAATCCATAAATTAGTGAATGCAGCCGATAGTGTTAGGAATGTTCAAATTCAAATCTTAATATCATCAAGGGCGTTTTCTTTAAATAAACAATTTAAATTTTGATTGTAAAAATAAAAGCTTTAAATTAATTTATTTAAATACTTTTTTTTTAAATTCCATTAGTTTCAAAACTTTGCTTCCTGATGCCAAAGTAAATGACGACCCATTTTTTAGACTCTGCTTTCGACAAAACTGTACAAAACCATATACTCGTATTTAGTCATTATTCAAAAATATATTTGTATTTGAATTTTGACATTTTAATGACTTTAAAAAAGGTTAGAAAACATATTAAAAAGTTAATTTTTCGACGTGATTTAAAAAAATATTCCATAGATCTTTTCATTTTGTATAAAATTTAGAAGTGATTTTTGGAGATTTTAACAAAAATTATTTTAAATTTAAATAACTAAACCGTCGAGAAAAAAAATTAAGAAATTGTGACCTAAGGCTCAAAAGTTTTTGATCGTTAATAAAAGTATACTTATTAACCTTATTGTAAATTTGCATAATTTTTTTATTAATTTTGAAAAGAGAAAACAGGTTAAACGAATCACACCGTTGAATTGACCTTTTGTCACCTTAAATGACATAACAATGTATATTTATTTATTAATATACTATTAATATAGGCTACATTTTTTAGCTTTATACAATAAAAAAACTCCCGTATAGCCTAAACTGTGTATTATATGTGTTTTAAATCGATTTTTAAAAAAATAATCGTATAATAAACATTAATTTTCTTAATAAAAATTATAGATTTTTGAGAATTTTGACGTGTTTAGACAGTGATTTTTTTTAAACGTGTAATATTCAATTCCCAACAATCATTTATACGGATATTTATATACGGTTTTTAGCTAACTTTTTTCTTGGATGGAATAAAAATTTTCATCTAATAAACGCATAAAAAACATATAAATTTTATTCATTATTAACTGCATAATTTAAACGTATAGGAAATGTATAACTGATTAATAATACACTGTACTACTGGATGTATAAAAACTAACATAGAATAAATAGTCTAAACTTTACTTGGGATCTACGTACAATACATTCGTCTATTATACGAATAAAAACGCATAAATGCATCAAAATCTCTACTGTGTAAAGTTTCAGTTAAGATTGCAAATATTAAACGTATAATAATATCATCTATTAAAAGATCTAAAGTAATGCAAATTTAGATTGTCTAATAAACATATAGACCGTCTAATAGAATTATAGATCGTCTAATACACCGTTTGCGCTATACGGGCTATTTTTCTAAAAGTTTTGTAACTCGTACTAAATGCCTTAGTAACCAAAAATTAATTTTTCTTGTAATTAATAAAAATTAACACTAATTATGTAATTTCTTTGCATAAATAATAATATTCGCACTCAACGAAAACAGTAGCTAAACAAATAAGATTATTATATTTTAGCATCACAATTTCTCTGGTTGAAATATACAAGAATTTTGTTAAATTAAAACCACATTTATCGTATTTAATAAAATGTTAATTAACCTCTTTTAGAAAAATTATTTTGATATAATACAAATTTTGTTTTTTTAAATTTTATTTAATTTCTTTTTAGTTTAAGGGTGATTTTTAAGCACAAAAACTGTTATTTTCTACTTAACAAGATCTAGGCATGAAAAGTTTCAAATTAGATCATTTGAAATTTTCGCGAAAATTTTGAATAAAATTAAATTGAATTAAATTTGGGGAAAATTGTTCTCTCGCTTTTCATTTTCGATAAGAAATTTGAACAAAAATGAATTTCGCTTCCAAGAAAGTTAATTTTTTATGATAAAGTGTTTTGACGCTTTTTATATTTTTTCTCATTTGTTTTTGCACAATTCCCGATTATTAAAATAAGACCTCTTTTTTAAAAGAAATAAATATTCTTTAAACACACAAATTAATAACCTGTATTTAAATTCGCAATGAACATAGTACTTTTGTTATCATCCGACATCCGGATCTATTAAGCACTAAATTAATTAAACGCCCAAAATTAATAAATAAATGTTCCATCATTTTCTATAATGAATAATATAGATGCCGGACACGTTTTGGAAAATCAGCTAAAAATGCAATTGAATCAATACGTCAGCGCTTACGAAATTCTGCGTCAAACCGACGACAATCCCAAAAAATTGTTTTTATTTTTATGAAAATATTAAAAAAGTAATTAATTAAATTAAAAATTTACTTTTCGATAAAAGCTAAAATTAGCTGTATGATTGTCATTTCCAAACACTTTTTATGTCACTAATTTATTACATACAAATATTACTTTGCATTAAAATTTAACATTAACTTTATTAAAATTGAATAACGCATTAAAATGATCACACAGTATAAAAAAATTTAAATTACAGTGAGACCTCAATTAACGCGCAAGATACGCTCTATCAAAGTAGAATGTAATGCGAAACAGCGTTAAACGAGACTATCTTATCATGTAAATAATGGGGTTAGTGGACGGTAATTAATTTCCAGTTTTTCTTGTTTTTCATTATCACCCATGGTAAAAACTAAAGATCATAATTTTAATACTGTATTAATCCCTATGTATTATATAAATTTGTACTTAAAATAATGTAACAAATGTTTCAAATGATAAAAAAGCGTTTGTAAAACAAAACGAAAACATAACTACACTGTTTCAGATTATTATGGTTATATTTTGAAAATTAGTGTTGCAAGCAATTTCGAATATCTCGGAATGAAATAAAAAAACGTTAAACCAAAACAGCGCTAAATGAAACAGCGTTAAGTGGGGTCTTATTCTATGTGCTTAGAAATGTGAAAAATTTCACCTAAATTTTTAAAAAATACACTCCTATATAAAGCAATTTTTAATTTTCTTAATTAATATCTAACTAAATGTAAAGAAACAGCTTTTCATTATATTTATATATGCGAGCAAAGAAATTAAAGTGTTTTTGCTTTGATATGTAATCTACTAATGATATATTTACCTATTAAACATCTAATTTTAATTTTTATTATATACTTAAGTTTTAAAATATATTTATTTATTAAAACTAATAGATATTTTATTAGTTTTTTTAAATAAAAATTTTTAATGATGAAATTAGTTAACTAATCTAAACCTAATTAAACACAGAAAGAAAATTTTAATTGTAAAAAACTGCTCTTTTACCCCTTTTCTATATTAAACTACTATAATTAAATTAAATTTTGAAGTTAAGTATTTATATGTTATTTTTCAATTTTTTAAAATATTTTCAGTTTTAATTTTTTTCACACATACATTTTGAGCTTACAAAATTTAGAAATCATGTTTTCTTTGTATTTCAAAATTTTTAGAAGAAAAAATTTCCATCACTCAGCAAGTCAGGCTTTTTTTAAAATTTCACAATACATTTTAAGTCTTAAGCAAACAAATTTATTTTGCTAGACTATGCTATACTTGTATATGTAATACATAAAGTTACCAATATATTTTAGCAATAAAATTTATTTCGAAATTAATTCGTTAATTTCAAATATACCACTCAAACCCAAAAAGAAAATTGAAATCTTAAGAATATCGAAGTGGTTCTGAATCATTTTCAGAAATAATTTACTACACAGATAAAAATTTCTACTTAAATTTTGGACTAGTATGTTTTGTACTTATGAGAAATATTATGAGCTTTAGTAAAAATTTACTTGAACTTAATACTTGTATACTTACAAGTTATTAAATAGCAAAAAATAAGTATGTTTTTATATCTTAAAATAAAATAAAAATAAAAATGAACATGAATATGTTATTCAATTTCAATCAATGCTTCAATGTTAATAAAGTATTATAAGAATAAAATCTTTCCATAAAATTCATGTTCTTCACTTAAATATGAAAGCCTTAAATGTAATTTTATTCTATTAGTAACAAATCTTAAATGAAAACAAATGTTTTGTAATGAAAAATATAAAATTCATCAATTTCAATTCAAATTATTAATTAAATTTAAAAAAGTTAACTGAAAAAAAAATTTAAATCCATCATTAAGTAATATAATAAAATAAATTAGATAAATATTAATTTAGATTAAAATTGTGTACAACAAATGTAACATATTTTATATTATTAAACCTTACAAATTTATTTACATAGTCACTAAAATACAATTTTAATTCCTTAACATATATAAAAAATAAATGTGTGTCTTTTTACAAAGTTTTATTATTGCTATTTTATCACCCCCTGTAACATTCACTAAGATGTATTTAAAAAACGATATTGGAAATTTTGACAAAAGTTATTTCATAAAATAACGATTATTAAAATAACCGATAGTGTGAAAAAGAAAATATTATAAGAAGACATTTCCTACAATTTTCATAATTTTTCCCGATTTCAAAAAAACGTGACTTTCACAAATATATCTAGCGATGACAAATAAATTAAATGTTTAAAAAATAAAAAAATGTTACATAAATTGTGTGCATGCAAAGACTTTTTCATTGTATAAAAAACATAATAAATAAAAAAACCCATTCCTTATTTGTTTCTTATTACCTTCTTCGTATAATTAAATTACATAATAATAAAGATAAAATAACTGTTTAAAAAGTAACTTAATAAAATTTCGGTTAGATAAAATATCATAGAGACAATTAAGTTTAAAAACTGGATGTTTAATGTGTTCATGAATTACTTTCTTATATTAAAAAAAGTGGTAGCATTGCATCGACATTAATACGTGCTACTTTGATAAAGTCGAATAAAATAAAATTTTGAAAATATAGCATGATTTCATTCATAAAAAAAACACATTTTAAGAATATCTAAAGACATGAAACAGGAGGAAAAAATTTATTACTTCGAACTACAAATCCAACTGAAATAAAAAAAATTATTAAAGCACCCAAGATATTTAATGATTTTTTTTTGATTTGCAATATAAATAAAGCTAATTAGTATTATTTATCACATTAGTGTAAGTTCTTATATAACAGAGGTGGGCAAATATGGCTCTTAGAGCCGTATGCGGCTCTTTCTTACCTACACTGTGGCTCTCTAACTCCAACTAACAAGAATCAGTAAATCTGAGTAAAAATGTACTTTTCCAAAATTTGATTGATTTTCAAAATCTTTTTAATTACAGATTTTTAAATATTGACCTTTAAGTTAGGGTATTAAAAATATCTGTGAGATATTCACAAGGAAACGTTTTCAGGTGTCCCACTTCGATTTTTTTCAAAGTACCCCATTCGACTCATGCGACTTCGTAATGATGCCTAACCAAATATTTAGGTATCTTTAACAGCTGACGTAACAAAGTGGAACAATATACGGTCGCAAGGGAGAACATCAAAAATTTCTTCCCTAATTCAAATTTTAATGTTTGAAAAATGACGTCAATGCAGCTTTGTTTTATGTATCGTGAAACACAAAGAAATATTTTAAATTTTCAGCTAATAAATTTTTTATTAAAAAACTATTAATAGTTTTTATTATGATAATGAACAGCTTCATTAAATTTCATTTTTTAATAACCGTGTTTATAAATTTAATAAAAACTTTTATAACATTATAAAATTTGTTGTAGTATTAATAAAAAAGTTTATTCGTTGAAAAATAATAAAATTTTCATCGTTTTATTAATTTTCTTTATTAAAAAATATATATTATTTTATTCAGTGAGTTAAGATATATTTTTATCTGTGAAGAGCGAAACAATCGCTTTTATAGACGAAGAGTGTCAATTTTCTTCTAAAACTTAGAAAAAGAAGTCGGAAAAGTGCATTTTAAACGGTTTTGAGTTTTCCCATTTTCCAAAGTCCAGTCAATTATTTTTTGGATTCTATACAAGAGTTAATTTTTCCATAATTTTCAATTATTTTTTTATAAAAATTTTCTAGTGTAAAAAAGCAACAATTTCATGTGTTAGAAAAGTCAACTAATGAATGTTAGTTTTACACTACACCAATTCTACACTGGATTCCAAAATGTTGGGTAACTTTCAAATTTGAATTGTATGTCGCACAAAAGCTCACTGTTACCTTACAATATTTATAGACTTAATCAAATTGAATCAAAACGGAACAGTGATTTTTAAAAACGAGTGTTTTAAGTATAATTAAAAACATGACAATTTTCTTTTTGATGCGTTCCTTTAAAAGGGAAAAAAAAGAAGAATTTGTTTTTTATTTTTAATGGAGTAATTTTAATAGGGTACACGTTTCAAATTTTTTCTAAAATTACAATTCAAGTCAGAATAGGAAAAAACTATCACGTATTTGAAAACAAATGTATTTTCGAAAACATTTTTGCAATATTTGTAACCTTAATCGTATTCGTGTTTTGAAAAGAAGAAAAAAAAGTAAAACAACAAGAAGTTCCGGCTTAATTTTCAGCTTGAATGTTCGCAGAAATTAATTCGGTAAGTTAAGATCGGGTCTCGAAATCGAAACAAAAGCTCAATTTAATTGCAGAAAATAAGCACTGATTTTGATTTGGAACACTTCTCACACAACTGAAGCTCTCTGTTGATTTTGTGATTTTGTCTACTTTATGCCTATGGGAAAATTTAATTTAATTTATAGGCGTACAAAAATATACAAAAAACAACCAACTTCCAAAATCAGACTCAAATTAATTTTATTTGTTTTCAATATTCCTTTAATATTTAGCCACATAGAAATATGTTAGTCAACACATTTTTCTCGATAAAAAAGACTAAAAAAAATTATAATATAACACATTAATATTTTCCTAAAACTTCTATTAAATTTAAACACATTTTCTTACACTTTAAAAATAAAATTATACAAAATATTTTTTATAATTTTAATTTTAGCTTCCTAAGCCTTTGTAATTACTAGCATTTACTAAAATTAGTTTATATATTGCCTAAATGTTTACAAACGTTTGAAATTAATTTTACTTAAATAATTTATAAACAAAATAGTTTCATTCTGTTATACATCAAAATATTATGTCTTACATAAAGACATGTCTTTATTAGTTTACTAAACCATTTATCAAACTATTTCAAAACATTATCATAGTTTTTAATTAGTATCCAAAAAAGATGAAATATGCGTTTAAAATTTGTTATGTGTATATTACTTCATTAATTATTCTTTTTAAAAAAAAAATGTTATTAATATTTTACAAAATTTAAATGGAGTTTTATATTGAAAAAAAAAACAATTATTTTCAAAATTATTAATTTTATTTGTTACAATGTGATATTTTTAAATTTACAGTATATCAATTTCATAAGACAAAAATTATCTCAGAGGCTTTTCATAACTCTTAGATAAAAATATTAAAGACTAGTTCTATAAAGAAAATGGAAAATTGAATTTCTTTTGTTTACCACAGTACAATAGTATCTTTCCAAGTACATTTATACTAGCACCTATGTTCTAAGAACATTCGAATTAATTATATTTAAGACTTAAACTATTAACAAAAAATTATCTTTTAAGTTTTGTGTGAATAAACTAAAACTTTAAATAAATAGCATTTGCATTTCCCATATAAATTTTTAGAACAAAACAATCTATTAATTCACATTTACATTCGTCTTAAATATAAATTAACTACTAAATTTAGAGAACAAGAAATAATAATAAAGAATAAAGAATAAATTTACTATA
>AGDA01015328.1:0-19275 GCA_000281935.1 Mengenilla moldrzyki | reverse complement strand
GTTTTGAAGAGAACAGTTACAAATGAACTCAGAAAGGGTTCATCGAATTTTTTTAAATTAAAACCATTGGAAGGGATAAAAGTTTATTAATAAATTAACAAAAAAAAAAACTTGTGTTTCATGTTTTCAGGAAATCGACCACGGATCCTCAATCTGCAACGTCAGCACCGCCGTCTATGTTAGACGAGTTTAAAAGTGGCCAGGCTGTGAAACAAGAAGTCATGTCGCCTAATACACAATCCAGTGGCAATTCTGTGGTTAATGATAAAGTTTCAGCCACGGAACGTGAACGTTTGCGGTTGCGTGAACAAGATCGTAGACGTCGAGAAGCGGTAATTGTTTAAAGCAATTTTTTAATTTTAAAGTGACTATTTATTATTTAAAGAGTTTGTATAAAACCGGAAATTTCCAGAAACTGGATTTCGGTTTCTTTTAAAATAAAAAACCGATTAACCGAATTTTTTTTCAGATATGAAAAATTGATAAAAATTAAAGTATTTATTCATTTCAATAAAATAATGTTTACAAAAAATTAAATCGTGTTTTTTCAAAAACCAAAAAACCGGAGATATTTTTTAAATTCAGCGGGATTTTAAAAATTTAATACCAAAGAAATTAACGTTTTACTCGTTTGGTCAAAATTTTGTTAATTCGTTACAAAGAAATTAAACTTTTTGCTAGATAAGTCAAATTTTTGTCAATTTGACATAAAAAATCTAACATCTTAATTTCTTTTGTATATGTATATGGTGTATGTAATATTTCCTAAAAATGTATTCAAAAGTTATATTTTTGAAATACACGTTTATATATTTTTTAATTATATATTTTCATTTCATCTTATGTTGCACACACGGTGTTCAATCCGCTCCTCGCAATAAAAATTTTCCGAGGAACGAACAGCACACTCGGTATGCAATTATTTTATTTATATGAAATCATTTACTAATTTGGTGACTTCTATAACAAACATGTTTTTCTAATTAAAAATAATCAATACAAAAAAAACAAAATTTCGCTCCTGGGGACCGTATTCGAAAAAAATTTTCGTCTCGAATGAGTTAAACAAAAACGAAACTCGGTTTCTGGATTTTTCTGGGTTTTTAAAAACCTTATGAAAAAAGTGTTTAAATAAAATTCGTTTTATGAGAAATAAAAACATAAATAATTGTACACTACATATTTAAAGTTTCGTCTAAAACAGCGGTTTCCAACCTTTTTTAATTACTCTAGCCCTTTTTAAGTCAATACTCTTTTCAAGTACCCTTCTTTTTTCCACTGTATAAAGATGTCTTTCACTTCACAGGGTTGTAACTTTTATTAATTTTTATTAATTATTATTATTTCTTTTTTAAATTATTCCAATTCGTTATTTTAAGCATTTTTTTTATTATTTTAGCTTTTTTTACGTTTCTAAATACTTTTTAGCTCAGATTTGAAATTTTAAAATGTAAAATATGTGAAAATTTAAATATTTATTTTTCTGCATAATATGATTATCGTATGCATGTACGTAAGCGATTTCAGTTTTCATAGAAAAAATCAAAAATTTTTGATAGTTATTATCTTAAAGAAAAATATTTAAATAGTAAGAAAACTTTTTTCCAGAAATTTATTTATAAAAAATTATTTTTGAATACACTTACCATGCAAATAACATTTTAGAAAATTGTGACAAAATTGTCTAAGTAACATCTATATACGTCGCAATGGAAAAATATGTATTTCAATAACAACGAGCTTTCTTTGAATGTTATATTAAAAAGTGATTATCGATCATATTTTTTAAGTCTGTAGATGTCAGTGAAAAACATTTTTTACTGCTCCGACGTCTATAGATGTCTTGTTGTGACTAAAGTAAATCATTTACCGCTAAAGCGTTTATAAAAGTCGCTGTTGCAATTTTATTAGAAATTTTGAAATTTGTGGCATGCAAAGTTTATTGTTTTATATTTGCATTTCAAAAACATATTTTTTATATTATTTTTCGACTGTTATTAAATAGCAACCTTTATTTAAATATTTTATATTATAAATATAAATTAAAATTGTATCATTAATTTCTTTCAATAAAAAAAGCTTGATGCTAGACAATTCTTTGCCTTATAATTGTAATAAACAAACAGAATTTGGAATATAATTTATTTTTAGGATGACAGTAAGTTTTGTTTTTATATTTTTTTTTTTTTTGAAATTTTTGCCACCATTACATTTTTTTTAAGTACCTTTAAACAGTCTGCGGGGTATACCCAGAGTTACGCGTACCCCGGGTTGGGAATAGTTGGTCTAAAATGTCTCGCAATTTTATAATTTTTATTAAAATTAACGTTTATTGTACGATTAATGCTTAAAAACGAGTGGACAAATATAATATAGTCGGCGAGTCATTTTTACTGTAAGTTGTATTTAGAATATGTATATATAGTCACTTATTTTTATTATTGTGTCGTTTATGATTTTTAATTAATTTAATACTCTTATAGATGGCAGGCCAAATTGACATGAATATGCAAAGTGATCTAATGGCAGCTTTTGAGGAATCTCTATAGAGAGAACGACAATATCATAGAAATTCTAATTCTTCTTGAGCGGCCATTGTCAATTAAGTTTTTTAAGTTCATTGCAAGCACGACTTAAAGAAAAAGAGTACAAAATATTATCATACAGTTATTGAATGGATGATGATCATGCAGATTCAGATTGTATATTTAATCGTTGATCAAATTTTAATCAAATTCGAAAAACTGGCATTTCGAAACTGACGGCTTATTTCAAAATTTGAAATATGTTGACTGAGAAATTTATTTTTTTTTTTAATTTAATTTGTAAATTTAATTATGATCGATATAAATATGTATTGCAAATACCACCATTTTTTATGTAATGTTTTAAAATGAGGGGTAAAGCAATTTTTGCCAATTGAGCAAAATTATTTTCACTTTGTTGTTTTGATTAGGGCATGAAATGTAATTCGGAATTCTGATTTTGTATATATATTTTTTTAAAAGGAAAAAACTTATTAGTTTGTCAGTTAGTATTTGAAATTGAGTTAATGTATTTTTAAAATATTTATGAAACGATTTTTGTTAATTATTTATAATCGTGAAATATCTTTTTTTGTTACTTAACATATTATGAAACATTTCGAAAATTAATTTTACATTTGAAATGTTATTTTTTTTCTAAAGGCAATCTTTTTTCATTTAAAGTTAATTTTTTTAATTTAATCCTTTTAATTTAAAATTAAATCAATATTTAAATAATAACACATATATTTTTTAAGCAACAGTGTTCCTTTTAAAATTTAAGAGTAAATACTGCTAGCGCGCAAAGTAAAAGCAAATACCCCGTCCTGGAAAAAAATCAAGTGTTAGTGTAATTTTTTATTGAATAGATAAAATAAATTTGAAAAAATATACATGGAAATATTATTCTTTTAATTGTAAGAAAAACCAAAGTAAAAAACTTCATAAAAATATTTCAGTGATAGTTTTGCAGTGAGTAATTTCAAAGGTAATTTTCTACTGTATTGCATTGACTTATGAAAAATATCGTTGGTTCCTGATGAAATTCTATTAAATTGATTTCTAAATGTATGAGTAGGATTACCATACGTCCCGGTTTTAAGAACTTGTCTCGGCGTCCCCCTATTGTTAAAAATGTCCCGGGTTTTCCTAGAAAAATAAAAAGTATAATTTTTTTGTTTTTATAATACTATAAATTGAAAATAATTCTTGTAATGCTTTATACAATTATTGTAAGCCATCTAATTTTTCTCAAAAACAAAAATCATTAATTTATTTCGTAAGACGCAACGCTATGCTCCGCTTAGCGCTTAGCTAATAGTGTGCAGTACTACAGTTCGAGAACCATATTGATATTCATGTATTGTGTGTAGTGTTCGGCCCACAAGTAAAGATTGAGCAAATAAATGTGAGCACGAGTATTTCCGCTCATGTGAAAATATTTCCAAGCAACTAAGTTATTATTAACGTGTTTGACCCTTACGAAGAGCTTTGAATAAACTGGTATACTGTTCATCCGTCCAGTTTTTTTTATAAAATGTATTATATTTTTTTATTTTATATATTATATATTATATATGTAATTATTGTATTATATATTTATGAATAAATAATACATTATATTATACTAGCTGCCCCGCCCGGCTGCGCACGGGTGTATATGGAATGAATAACATTAAATAAAGTTTTAGGTTTACAGCTTAACCATATATATGTGAAAAAAATAAATTCAAAATTAAGCAAATTAATCATGTTTTATTTTAGTGTTTTATACTTAAGATCTCAATTGTCCTTTTCAATTAACTTTAAAAAGTTTTTTATTTTCTTTATGCATAAATGTTGTTTCAGCAATGTATTTGTATTAACTTCAAATAAGCACAATGCTAATCATAAGGTGACCAACTGTACTCATTTACTGTGTTTCGTACTCTTTTTTCACAAACCGTACCCTTTTAAAATCGTGTACTCTGAAAGTACTCATTTGTATTTCTAAAATATTTTTTTAGGTTATTTTATTTCAATTTTATTGAATAAATATTAAAATTATTTTGACAGAGATTTGAATTTCCCGCGCGCATATTGCTTTCCGTTTCCGACACGTCAGAGGACAGGGCAAACATCAGATATGAATTTAACTGTAATTTGAATTCCGCGCGCAAGTATGGCTGCCGTTTCCGACACAATTAAGAGACCATATTATGTACCTGGAGAGATAGATACTACAGATCTTTTTTCCTGACAACGTCAAAATGACATTTGTGAAAAGAGATGGATATATCTATTTCTCCAATATTTATGTGCGTAATCCCCAAGCTGATCTTTGATGTGCAGTATGTACGGCATGTTTGACAGTTTGGACGCATGCGTAGTATGTACGGCAAAGTTTTATATAAATTCCCTTTCTGTTTAATTCAGTTTACTCTTTTTGAACAAAAAACAGTTAGTTACCTTACTAATCAGAAAATGGTACTTAAATTTCTTGCAAAGTTTCATGAAATTATTTTAAGGGATACCAAAATTATAGAGTAGTAAATGTCGAAAAATCCCAAAAAAGTGATTTTTTCAAAGATTAAAAAAATCGAATTAGTTTTCCACAAAAAATAAAGAACTTACGAAAAAAAATTACGTAATAATATTTGAGTTCAGGCTTAACTTGGTATATTTATTTTTCCCCTGGTTACCCTTTTTGAGAAAATATTTTTTAAATTTAAACATAGCATTTTCAGACACAGGTTGAAACGTTTAAAGTACCACTGTGTAATATAACTACAGTTATCCCTCTTCTCATATAATCTTTACACATTTAAGCGAAATGCACTTTTAATTTACACGTTGAAATTTACAAAATATATATGAAATTAACACTGAAAGAACTATAAAAGAAATAAATATAAATTTTGAAAAATAAAATATATTTCACCTCTCCCCTCCCTGCCTTAACATCAAAACTCAAGAAAATGTTAAGAGAAAACCATTTTTGAAGTAAAAAATACATGCAAATTATAATGCGGAAGTTTCAGTTTTATATATTATAGACCCCCATAAGAGTCCCTGGGTCTCTGGACCTCATTATGTTATTTGATATTAGACTATGCAATAGTCAGAATTTTCAACATCGAATTTAAAGCCCAACGTTTTTTTAGAATTGTTCATTATCGTTATACTACAGTAGTACTTTAAACATTTTCATCCTGTACCTGAAAGTGCTATGTTTAACTTTAAAAATTATTTCCTCAAAAAAGGTAATTGGAAAAAATAAATATACCAAATTAAGCCTGAACTCAAATATTATTACGTAAAAAATAGTTTTTTTCGTAAGTGCTTTATTTTCTGTGGAAAACTAATTTGATTTTTTTAATTTTGAAAAAAACCGCTTTTTTGGGATTTTTCGGTATTTAATATTCTATAACTTTGGTACCTCTTGAGATAACTGCATGAAACTTTGCAAGAAGTTTAAATACTGTTTTCTGATTAGCGTTGTGCTCATTTGAAGTTAATAGGTGGCACAGTTTTCAAGATACAATTCTTTAAATTTGAAAAAAAGTTTTTCACCCCCTCCACAAAAATGTGAATAGTGATACCGAAACTGTGCCCGTTTTTATTCGTTACTAGTGCAGTACTACCAAAATTTATACAATTGGTTTTTGGAGGAAAAAAAAGTTGAATTTTGTTGGCTAGCGTCATTATCTAATAATATCTAATTTGAACTGTTTTAGTAACATCTATATTGAGACTGAAAAATTGTTGATTTGTTTAATTAAATACTTCGCAGCTCCCTAGGGAGCCGCGGCTCACACTTTGTGAATCATTGGACTAGAGTGATATAATTTTCAGGCCATATGGGTATTATCTTTTCGTTACTATCAAAAACAAGTAAACCCACTTTACTCCGTTACTGTGATAATCAAAAAAGTTTATGATGGTTATAGTAAGGTAACTGCGATAAAAATATAACGGGAATCGCTCACTTCTCCTTAAAACTATGTACATTGCAAATATAGAAGTGCATTATTTATTTTATGTTATTTTTACATCTCTGTGATAACTTCTTTTCTGTCAAAAACAAACATTTAAAGGAGTGCATTTCCTTGAACCTTTTTGTGACATCCCAAATTGCTTTTCAGAGTGTTATCACAGTGTTCAATATATCATAGTTTAATTCACAGAATATTTTATATAATATAGTTCGCAGACAACAATGATCGCTTTGAACTGTTATTAGTTTAAAAATGTTTTGATTAATGAACACATTTGTACCCTCTGCATTAAAATCTACTTTCTAATCGTACTTAAATGTTGTTACATTTTCATGTTTACTCACATTTTTAAACATAAAATTTAAGTGAAAACAAATAGTTTAATTTTAGCCTTTCGGGCTAATTACAAAAACTTTTCAACAAACCACTCGACTTCGGTTGACGTGTTAACCACCCCTGGTTTAGAAGAATTGAGAAGGTGAGCAACACTTACATATATCATAAAAAAATTAACAGTTTTATTGCTTAAAAAAAATTCTATCTAAATTACAAAAAAAAAGGTTTTGCTGTGTATTAAAGTTTTTTTTTCAATCTAAAAAAATTTACAAATAATTTATTGTTGAAAAAATTTAACAATTCAATAAAACGTTTTTAGATTATAAACACAATAAAATTAAGATACGCCCCATTTTTCTTCAAACGCATTACAGAGCTTCGAACAAGTTAAGGCTGCTGAAAGAGGATAGTTGCTGATTGACACAATTTGATCTGTATAATCAACGTTGATTTTGCCATGCGCAATGGCACCGACTACGAATACAATTGGTTCCTCAGTAGAGGGCACCAAGTCCTTGGGAGGCGTGACCACATCTGCCGAATATGAAGTACCAATCTTACGACAGCCAACTGGAAAATGATCAGTGATTGGGTTTTTAATTACTTTCAAAAGCTTAATGCCCCCCGACGTTGAGCGCACAAAGAATTTGTGAAGTAATTGAACTATGAATAACAAACATATAAAAAATCTAGATTTTTAGTACCACTGAACATTTAAAATACCTTCATAAAATTATTAGAATAAAAAATTAAACGTAAATATCTTTACAATATTACAAACATAAGTGTTTTAAAGCTTTTTAACGCAAGTTTTAAAAATTTACCTATGATTTTTCTAAAATGTTTGCTACTTTGCCCTCTGTTAAGTTTGGAAAAATACGTTCATTATATGTAAATTTTTATTATTAACGTAATATGCTTTAGTAATTATGATAATTTATTAATGGCATTATAAAAAAAATAAGGGTTTTATGGGCGTGTAAGACAAAAATATCAAAACTTGAGCTTCAATACTCCGTGTTAAGAACATCGTTTTGTTGTGTAATTTAAGCTAAATTGTACATATGTATAACGAAGTGATGCTCGAATTACTTAGTAGTTGTCGTTCGACCTTAGCTCTCTGATGCATCTAGGTTCGAGTCACGCCTGGCACTGACGGCCATTGCCACTTTTCCCATCGAACACAACAGTTTTAAATTAATTTTCTGAATTCTTCTTTATAAAATATACAAAATTGTTACAAAATCGGCATATTTTGTAAAAATTATAATCGTAGACAAACGAAAACATTAAGTAGCATATTTCTCATCTCAGTTGCAGGTAGAATGATAACATTACAATATGCAAAATAAAATATTCAGTGTTTTGGTTTTAAACTAAATATTACCCATAAGACCGGCGAACCGCTTAAATGTTCTAGGAATACGAGTTTGAGGATTGATCTCGATCAATATATTATTTAGAGTATGGACATACACTTGCAACAAATTGGCGCGATTCAAAGGACTGTCCATCAGCATTAGTAAACACTGATGTAAAATATCTGGTCGACATGAGCCCAAATCACGGCCATTTTTGCGTAAAATTTGCACATGATCATCACAGTTTAAAAGCTCAAAGCTATTTCCCACCTATAAGAAAAGGTTAATAGTTAATTTCAAAATTAAGTCATTTCTAAAGTAGAAACAAGTAAATATATATTAAAAAACATATATTAAACTGTTTCTGATTAAGTGGAATAAAATATTAATTTCATATTACACATTCAGCTACAAAAAGTTATGACCATGTAATTATAGTAAAGTCATTTACTATAATAAAGTCAATATATAAAACTGTATATCTTTTTTCACAAGTTGTTTATTTAATCAAAATATGCTCCGTTCGCTTCAATACACTTTCTCGACGGGAATTTAAAGCATAGATGCCTCTCTTAAAAAAATTCTGATCTTTAAAATCAATAAATTCAGATATCGAATTTTTTTAGACTTTCTTCATTTTCATACTGTTTAGCCCGTAAAAACACCTAAATGTTTAAAAAAATGAAAGTCGATTGGCGAGAGATCAGGTGAATAGGCTGGGTGCTGCAAAATTTCACATTTCAATTCATTTAATTTCACAATTAGTCTATGCGATATATGCGGCCGAGCACTGTCGTGAAGAAGTAGTGGGCCATGCCGATTAACGAGCGATGGGCGTATAGTTTTGAATTTTTGGTGCATCTCCTTAATGCACTGGCAGTACTTTTCGGCCGTAATTGTCGCACTAGTTCGAAGGAACGAGAATACATTACCCTAGTCCCATTGCACTAAACTGTAATTAAAATCTTCCGTGGATGAAGTGATGGCCTTGGAGTATGAGCACAAGACTCATCCCTATCAAGCCACTGAGCACACCTTTTCCTGTGATCTTAAAGAACCCACTTTTCATCACAGGTAATAAAAAATTGCTCTCGATAAAACCGGGTTAGTAGCGATGAGCATACATTGCACCGGTCCAGCTTATTTCGCTCGGTTAGTTCGTGCGGTACCTACTTATCCATTTTTTTTACCTTGCCAATTTCAGAAAGATGTTGCAATATTGTTGTATGGTCAACTTTCATCCTGGTAGCAAATTCCTCCGTGGATACAGTTTAAATTTTTTCTATTAAAGTAATTTTGCAATAATCGGAATAGATGGTAATCTGAAGGCACGGGGTCTGGTGAGTATGGTGATTAGAGTAAAATATCCCAACCAAGCTCCAACAGCTTTTTTCGAGTTATAAAAAAACTAAGAAAAAGCTTAAAAGCCATTTTTTTTTAAATTGACGTCAAAGTATTAGTTATATCAAAAAAATGTATTTAAGTTTTGTGTGCATCTTTATTTCCATATCTTTTTGTAAATCTTTTTTTTTTAAAAAAAGTAGAGTGTTTTAGAAATAAAACGATTTATACGTTTCAATAGTGTTCACTTTTAACCCCCATAATTCAGCCCTAAATGAATTAGGGCATGAGTGTCATGTCTTCTTAAATTCCAAGATATGTGTAATCGAATAAGGTTATTTTGATCGAAATCGGAACGATTTTAATTTTAATTTTCCTTCAAAATCGGTACGAACTTTCCAGACAACCCAATAACATAGAAAATATTAAGAAAAAATTCTAAAAAATGTTTTCCATCCTTTTCTAAATAGCAAAAAAAAGCGAATAAAGCGAATATACAAATTTGCATAGCTCTAATTAAGATTCATCTTTATTGTAAAAATATTTTTTTTAAAAACCTTTAGTTTCAGAGGTATGCTTTATAAGTATTTTGCTACAGATCACTTCTAAGGCGTATAATTTCTTATAAATTATCACACATAAAAAATTTCATGTGGCTTCGGAGGGTAGTCTCTATTGATTGAGGGAAGTCTGTTTAAAATCTGGGTTTAACTTTAGATTTGAATTTCTGAATACGTCCAATATTAATGGTTCGGTTTTTAGAAATCAATGTTTCTACTGATCAATTTTAGAATTAGAAAAATACTTTAACGCTTTCCAATTGAGCACCTTCTAAAACTATAATCAAATGTTTCGTCTGTAATTTTAGATGTTTTGTTGTATTCAGAAATGACGGAGGATCGTATTCGCCATCATCATCATCGCCATTTACGTTTGTTTTTCTCCTTCGTTTTTTAACCATATTTCAGAGAGAAATCAGATAAATCCTTAAAACTTCAAAAATCACGCGACTTACAATACAGAGCAACGATCACAGAGCCACAGAGCATATTCTCTGGCTCTCTGCATATTCTCTTTGCACAGAGCTATTTAGCTCACAGACTATGGTTTAGCTATTAAATTTAATAACCAATGTTGCCAAAACGCTAAACGTTATTACTTTGATTTTTAAGTGTAAGCCTTTCTTCACTAATTGTCAACTGATCAGTGCTAGAAAATTAAAAGAAGCGATATTTTTTAAAGTCGTGTGCAAAAGTATGTTCCGAGCAGGTGGGTTCGAAAAAGCAAGAGTACACTCTTTTAGGGAAAGTTATATTTAAAAAGTTCAAATACGATTAAATTTTTCAATATTTGAACATTTTAAATATAATTTTCCCCAAAAAAGTGTACTCTTTTGCTTTTTCGAACCCACTTAACAGGACAATTTTACGTCATAGCTACTTAGAACTACTCAACTCCTATGTTTTTGTACAAGACCGAGTAAGTTTGCAAAAATACTTTCAACTCTGTCCCAAACAGGACAGACTTGTTGTATCCCTAAGCGGATACTTGCAGAAGCAAAACGCGTTATGTTTTGTTAAAAAAAGAAACTTTTATTTACACAAAATTCACAATAATAATTAAAATGAATTAAAAATTAATTTCATAATGAGGAGCTCTCTGTTGATTGTTGCTCTCTTGTTTTTATAATGAATTCGCAACAAAGGATTGTTTCCATCCGGGAAATGGATACTTGCTATATCGGAACTGTGTGGGTCTTACATTTTTAGCGAAGTAACTTTTTTTCGTATTTGCGTAGGATTTTCTACACTTTCTACTTGGATACAACAGACTTTTTGAACACGGCTTAAATTTCGTTATTAAACCGGCCATAATGGCTTGCCATTACCGCCATCATACAGTTCACAGGTGTCGTCACTGTACCCGTTTGACTTCATTGTAGCCCTTAATTCCTTTTACGGCTGGGCCAACTAAAGGTGAAGGTGTGTTGTGTGTAATTAAAACTAAGTTATACATACGTAAAACTAGGGAGACTCGAATATTCTAATGATTATTATTCAGCCTTAATATTGACTACACAGGTACGAGACTCACCCGACACTCACGGCTATTGCAACTTTTCCTGTTAGACATAACACATTTTTTGCTACATTTTAAAAGTTTAATAACATATTTTAAAATTTTTCAATCAATAGAATATTTACTTGCAATTTTCATTTTTTTAATTTTTTAAAAATTTGAATTCGAATTCACTTAAATTTAATTTAGAACACCAAGATCTTATAAAAAGTATTAGATAAAAATTAAATACAGAATTCAAAATCCAACGACTAAGCACGCAAAGATAATATGAAAAATTTATTTGTCATAAAGGTAAAAAAAGCCATAGCCAAAATATTGTCGAATACTGAAATATGATATCGATTGATGTTATAAACTGTACGTTATCAGCACAAATGTGCATTTATAGAAATGGACGAAAAATCGTGTACCAGAAACCAGAGATGTGAAGTCAATGAAAAATTTAATAACTCCGACTCCGACTCCGACTCCGACTCCGACTCCGACTCCGACTCCGACTCCGACCTCGACTTCGATACTGATTTTTGAAATAATCATAATAGCAACCGATAAATGGAATGTCATTTAAAGCTAAGAATTCAAATCTAAATTTAACCGATTTTCAATTTTACGTATGTTGTTAATAGCGGTTAAATTTTGAACTGAAGATTTGACTGGTAATTTGACTGATGATTTTAAGGTAATAAAATCAAATATTATGCAGTGTGACAGATAATACCGCAAACATTAATGGGATTAGGACTGCAGAGTCAATGAGAAATTTGATGACTCCGACTCCAACTCCATAGTATGGAAAAACAGTAACTTCGATTCCAACTCCACAGCTCTGCCGGAAACACTTCGAGTAAACGTTGTTTTTACAAATGCTCGATGCTCTCCCTACATCAATGATTCTCAACCTTTTTTACTCTCGCCCCTCCCGAAATTAAGGTATTTCAATTTACGGTTCTCAACTACTTTAAGAATTTTTTTGTCATTTTTAGTACACTAAAAAATGATTAAAATATTATAATACATGATTACATATAGTTTCAGTAATAAGTAAATTAAAATAATAAATAAAAAACGAAAATTATTCATATTAATGATTTTCGCTTTTATATTTCTTCTGTTAAAAATTTTGCGGCTCCTGAAATCATTTCGTGGACTCTTGTGGGTCCATGGACTACCGGTTAAGAAACACTGCCCTACAGCATTACGGTGACAAATATTTACTTAAAAAATCGTCCTAATGAACGATCATTCAATTAAATAAATGTGTCAACTTTGTTGTTTGATTTGTGATACCGCCTGTTAGATTCGTGATGCCGATTGTTAGATTTGTGATTCCGATTGATAGAGTTGCGAATTTATTTTTAAAATAACAGAATTTTTGCACTTTTATTGTTAATAAAAAACTAATTTTATTAAACTTAAGTTTTTAACTATTACACCAAGAAAATCGAATGCCTCAAACACCAAAATTCGTCTATTTTTATACTATTTTTTGAGAAAGAAAATTGTGCCAATACTTTCACCAAATTTTCCTGGAAATTTTATTAACAAAAAAAATTAATTTTAAAGCGCTAAATTTGATTTCTTGGAAACCCGTGTGCATACATTTTAATGGATATCCTATGACTGACACGTTTTACTTTCGCTTAACTTTCGAGTTTTCTCGAAAGTCGTTTTCTCTTTTCGTACTTTCCTTTTAATTAATGAAAATAAATTTTCATACTCTAAAAATTTTCTCCTTATTTTCCGCGTCAACTTTTTTTAGATTTTAGGCGATAAAGAAAATTAACCAACGCAGAAAATCATAGACTTAGTTAGATGATCATTCAAATACTTTCACAAATTGAGTAAATTTGAATTTAATCCACTTTAGTTAAAGACAAAATTTATAAGCAAAAATATACTTTGGATTAAATTAAAAATGATTACCTTGTTGATATTAGTTTTTAAACTTCCCTGCCAACCAAATATGAGGAGAAAGTGGGGGTGGTATCACAGTGATATCACTGTGAGGTTCATATGTGAAGCGAATATCGAATAAGTCTCACATTGTGATATCACTGTGGAACTTCATTGTGATCTCACAGTGATATCACTGTGAGGATGAATGGTTAGCTGGGTTTTTAATAGTTATAATGTGCTCAAACCCAACCTTAATGTCTCTCGTTGTTAAGTTAAATGACCATACAATGGATCATGTCACTGAAGTCTTAAATCGTAATAAAACACCATCACTTTTGTATTTCTAAGATATCTACAGACTTTGAAAGTACTGCATCTGTTTCAAAATATTTTTCGCTATAATAATTGATGTTTTCCACTACATATATGTAGTGATATATGCCATTTTTGTAATATCTTCTATGATACAAGAATAGGCATACTAAACGATTAAGGTATAGGATCCCGATGCAAAAAGACTTACAGCACATAGTGTTTAAAACACACCCTAATTATACACAATGCCGTACCTTCGTTTATAATTAAACAAAACAATAGCAAATATTTGGTAATATAATTAAAATGTAGAATAATAGTGCAAAGTAATTACCTAATAAATAGTTTGGTAAATTACTTCATGTTTTTTTGACATTGACATAACGAGCAATGTAAGCAAAATTTTGATATAAATTTAAAAGTTTCTAAAAATAGAGCATAATAAATTTGAAAAAAATTGGTGCCTCATATACGAAACATGATAAAGTACGTTTCAATTGTGCTTATAATTTTCCAGTTAAGTTATGAGGTATGTATTATTATTATTATTTTAAATACGTACTCTAATCTTATTTTATTTCTTTCAAGTTAAATTTAGTTATTGAATATTGTCGTATGTGTGAAAAGTATCCGGATTTACCAAATAAAATTTATATGGAAGTCCAAAATCTTAATGAAACATATCAAATTATAAAGAAAGTAAATGTGTCGTTAGAAATTCCGTTTGACGAAAATACACGGGTAATTTGATACGGTTTTCATCCTTTTTAAACATAAAAAACGAGAGTAGTGTTTAAAGATCAAAAAGCACCCTGTGTGCCAAAACATTTTTATAAAAGCTATTTTTCATCATGCAATGATGTTGTAAAGATGTTATTTCATATATTACTTCTAATGTTTTAGATATGTTATTTTCTTAGTTTTGAAACACTTTTATAAGAATTTTTTCTTACATATTTATTGTTGTAGCGCAATTTCTAGTGTTTTGTTGTTGACTTCTAATTGATTATTATTGTTGAATTACTTATCTGATAATGTTAATTTTTGTTCGGGCCCCAATTTGTTATAAGTGAGTGAGTGTGGTGAGTGAGAAACAGGAATCGCATTAAGCTTTCGGTTCTGATATGTTTAACCATCCAATTTAATTTTCCAACTTTGAAGATCCTAATTGTTTAATGAAGATTGATCGCGATAAATCAACGTTGATGTTGATAAGGACCAATAATAATTTATTTTTGCACGTTTAGATTACAATAAACCATCACTTTATTTCTAAACTTAATAATACATATTCTTAATATTCTTTGTTTTTAATTTTTTATTTTATATTTGCAATAACTCTACACTCAACTCTCACTTATTATTTTCTGCACTTTTTCATCTCCTTTTTATACATAAACATAAACAAAATAAGCAGAAAACATGTCCATTTTTGAGCATGAAAACACGCGTTAACATTCAAAAACAAAATTAAGAAAAACATTTTATTTTTTAATGAAAAAACAAAATGTGGATAAAATATTATTTTGAAAGTCATTTTCAATGCAAATGAAAAAAACAACATTATTTAATACCAAATTGTCACTGAACTATTTTTGGCAATTCTTCAAATATGTTTTTCAGTTATAAGTGAAAAAACCAGTGATGGCAATTGCATTAATCATTCATAACATTATGAATGTTTAATCTTTTTCAATTTTCACTCCTCAACTCTTCATTTCTACCCTTTTGAGCTTTAGTATATTATCTGATGAATAACTTGGAACCTATGAAAATGTAAGGCTTTATCTCAAATGCCGATGAAAATTTTTGATGAAACAATCGATATCTCGTCTAATTTTTTCTCGAATTCTGTATCTGCCACCCTACAGCTAATAAAAGCCCGAATGCCGGAAACCATTCGTTGAATCTCCTTGGGTCATTGATGCAACCGATCATCGACCATGGCCAACAAATTAAATAGTACGCACCATTAGTGTTTAGAACCTAGAATTCTGAGCACTTTGATAGCCCAAGAAAAACTGCCAACGTTTCTATGCTGCAGCTCAATTTATACAACAAAAATTAGAGTGAGCATCTCTTCTTAATTGCTGCTCGTTGGATATTACTCCTAAAGCCATCTTTTTTAAATAAATTCTGATAATGTCACAACATGTTAATATATTAGGAACGTTTCTGTTAACCATTAATGCTTTAAAACAATTTTAGAATTCAGTGTTATTTTTGTTTTTAATGATTTACAAATCATTTGAAACTACTGTTAATTTCCTAGTTGATAGAATTATGAAAAGTATTGTTAGAAAAAAGGATTAAAAACATTATTAACTTCATCGAAATTGGTAATGATTATATGCATATCCTCATATATTTATGCTTAATACATGTTTGTTTCAGTACTAAAATTCCGTTTTAATAAAAAAACATAAATTTCAATAATAACAAATTATACTGTTACTAGAAGCGATCGTTGCGCCCGTTTCGGCCGCAACCCACTAACCACTTCCATGTAAAGTTTCGAATGGTCTGAAAGCATCGACTAAAAAAACATTCTGTGTGTGTTTGGAAATTCTAATTTTCATTTGAAAATATGTAGAAAGCTCAAATTTAGTGTTTAAATTGACACTAAATTAAGTGTTCCGATACGAAGAATGAACTAAGCTGTTATATTATAAAATGTTCAAATTTAGTGTTCAATAAGAATTCAAATTTAGTGTTCAATAAATGTTCAGATTTAGTGTTCAATAAAAGTTCAATTTTTGTCTTCAAATTTAGTGCTCAAATTGACAATAAACGAGCGTTCCGACATAAAGAATTAGGCTTTTATATATATTATGAACTAGTCTGACTTGTTATTGTAGTCTATTTTATCCGATCATTAGAACGCACATTCGACCTAATAAAATTTGTAAATTGCTGATCGGAAGCAATGAACGGAAATCATTAGTTGCAGAAGTGATCAAATTCCTGAAATTTGTCTATGAAATAGCCATATAAGAAGCAAACGCTAAAAATCTGAAGTAGCAGTTGTTTCGATGCTGTCAAAAATATTTAATTTTTTTAAGTTTATTCACTTGATTTTAATTAAGGAAACTGAATGAAAACACTTTATATTGCGCTTAGTATTTAGTGTGAACTAAGAGACTTGAGAACACTAAAATTAGTAAATTTACTAAGAAATTTTGAACGCTAAAGTTCGTTTTCTTTTATTTCTAAATTTAGTATGCAGCGTATTTGTACCGACCAATGGGTAAAGGTTGGAGACAACTCGCTCGGTTTTCAGGCAATAATTTTTGCCATGCTTTTTATCGATACTTCGGTAATGTAGGGTTGGACATGATGCAGCATAGCAACAGACCGAACGATACGAACTGTCCGATGAGTAATGGCAATATAATTATTGAGAATTATCACATTGATATCAATAAAGGATCTTTGCCACCACTACCCTTTGGCAAAATGAAAAATGTTGGCGAAGTGTTCGATAAACGAAGCAATCAATTAATTTATTGCTATGAAGTTGTTTTTTATTTAAAATAATTTCATTTGTAATTTCGAAGCATCTTATAACATGAGTTTTCTCACATAACAACTGTTTTGTGACATTGTAAAGCTATTTTACTACCCAAAAATTGATGTTACCAATCACAAATTAAAATAACCTGCAAACGAAATATAATTACGTAAACACTATTCAATTTCCATATAAAAGTTTCAGTTCAAGTGAGTATTAAATAATTTTCCTTGCTGTAAAATTAGCTTTAACTCTTACTAAAATATGTTGTTCCACGTTGTTCAACGTTGTCAATTTATAAATTTTAAGAAAAAGTGAAAAGCTAATGGTCTGCTGAAGTAAAAAATATAAAATATATATAACTAGAAACGATCTTTGCACCAGTTTCGGCCACAACCTACTACACCACTTTCAGTAAAATATCAAATGACCTGGCAACATCGACTAAAAGACATCCTGTGCCATTTTTGCGACTGCAATCTTTACGAATTCCGCTCGACTTGTTCCAAATTTTTGAAACAGCGTATTAGGAAAGGAATACTTTAATAAATAATGCATATTTTTTGATTTAAACAAGAGGTAATAGATCTCATATGCTGAGACATTGTAATAACGTCCGCAACACGTTTGGTAGAAAAAATAACCCCGACGTAACAACGGCTTGGTTTCGCTTGTCAATTCGTTGTTAGAGATTTGGAAATCGATACTCAAAACTCACTCGAACAAGCACTAGTTCGCTGCAATCACGTCTAAATCCAACCAACGTATTCGGACCAGGATCGGGAAACGCGATATTCCAGTTCAAACAATCGTATAAACCGGCGAACGGATAGTCGATATTTTAAACAATTCCTAATTTTTTAATCTTTTATGTTTAATGTTAAAAACCCGAATGAATTTTTAAGTCTCAAATTTTCAAGTCCAAATCTCAAAAACTTGGACTTTTACATTTCATAAGTAAATAAAATAACTTTCAAAAATCAAAGTTTAGAACAAAGTTAATTTTTAAAGAAAATTTAAGTTTCTTTGTTAGCGGAGAACTTTTCTTTCTTCGCATGGTGACAACGTCAATCACCATAACAACATGTTTGCAATCGACATGTTCAAGAATTTCGAGCTTATAAGTGATAAAGGAAATCAAGTTTTACCCTTATCAAAATCAGGCGTGGACTTTGAAACTATGAACATTCATTGTTAAGAGAAGAAAAGAAAAAGGAAAACAGTCAGTGAATACTGATTTATTGTGTACAATCAGTTTTCGAAATTAAACAATATAGCATATATCCAACGAAGTGGAGATGAGTCGAGCAAGTGCAGAAGTGCCAGAAGCATTCGGGTTTCTGAACGTATCATAAATGTTCGTAAATTACTGTGATTTAACATAACACATAACGTGTTGAGCACGTTTATAGTGAGCCTTGCAAACTACAAATGTCATAGTAATTTTTACTAAAATTCACGATGTCTGTATGTGTTCATCATCACGGTAAGCTTTATATGAGAGCTATACTAAATCGTTTAAAACCCTCTCAAGTGTGTTATTATTAGGGTCGTTTTCGAAAACCTAATCCTATTATACTAAACCTTAACCTATATTGGTTTAAATTTTTAAAGAGGGAAAAGCAAGTAAAAGCTAATTCACTTTACAAAATTAATACAAAATCTTAAATAATAAGACACAAAAACTCATATTTTAATTTAATTACTTTATAAAATCTTCAATGCGTCCTAAAATTTCCAAATGAGAGTAATCAAATTGAATTGAGCTGAATTGCGAATAAATTTCGATTTTTGCATATGATATTGCTGACTGTTTACATTTCAACCACCTTGTAAAAATACAGTTTCCAAAAATGTATAGAAAACCCGCCATGATAAACATCATGATAAATTACGATTTATCTTAAATAAAATAAATAAATAAATAATAA